>RJWM01001504.1:0-153973 GCA_004363535.1 Dasyprocta punctata | reverse complement strand
AGATCCTGTGGACAGAGCACTCAGCTTACAGCTAGGTGTATGGCGGAGGATTAGTAAACAGAAGTCTTCTAAATTCCACAGCAGGAGGTGAAGAATAGGGGGTCCTCGGCAGTCACATGCAGCTATGGCTTTGGTGCTCACTTTGGAAATAGAATTATTTAGAAGTCAGGAGGTCAAGATTTTAATTTTGGCTGTTCCCCTGACCTGCTAAGTGTCTGGGTCTATCCTCTCCCTTTTCTGGGCCTCAGTTTCCTCAAATGTATGGTGGAGATCAGGGCCAAGTGTACCTCTAAGTCCCATTCAGCTCTGACATTCTCATTTAATGGTGGTTTTTTTTTGGTAGAAGGCAGTTAGTCACATGGTCCCCTTGTGATACTCATTGCAAAGTCAGGCAACCTGTTTCCCATACCTTCACAGATAGCACTGGTGCTGCTGTCCACAGGGGCAAGATTAAGCGACTTGGGCCTTCCTGTGCTTCAAGAGGATTGGTGGTTTCACAATGATACTAAAAGCAGCCACCAGAGTAAGTCAGATGCTGCGACCTCATGCCTGGATGTGAGATCCTAGTGAGGGTTTTGTCCTGCTTCCTGGCAAGATTTGATTTTACATTTGGAGCTCAATGGGCTATTCATAAGCATTCTGAGTTAACTTTATTCTTATTTAGTTTCAATAAAAACAAGGCAAGTGCATAATTAGCATCTTAACAATAAATAAATTAGAACTTGAGATTGCTGTAACAAAATACACTGTTAGAAGAAGAATTGAAGAACGCAGTCTAAAAATAAAGGCAAAACCATAAACACACTCTCTTTTCTCTCTGGAAATCAAAAACACACCAATGGATTTCTGACAAAGGAGGAATAATGAAAAGAACTGAAAACTTTCCTCCCCACCTCGCAGTGGGAAGGTAGTTGTGTGGACTTGGATGGGGAACAGTTGTATCCAAAACAATGAACTTGCCCTAAAAGGCTTGATTATTAGTTCCACTTAAAAACAGCAACATCAACAAAGATAAATGTAAAACGGATGTTAGGACATTTAAAAAAGCTGCAACCTATGAAAACTAAGCAGGCGTTTGCAAAATACTGTTCCAATCATGGGAATTGTTTCTTTCAGAAAAACTCTCAGATGCCCCCCATACTCTGTCCTGGCACAGCTTGGAAACTGTCTTTCTTCTTGGGGGACACAGGGTTGTTCAAATGCTTCACAAAGTCTGTCATGCTCTAGAAAATTGTGAGTGTCGATGTGGAATAATTAGCCTAACATTATAAATTTTCCAAGGCTTGTTGCAGTTAGGGGAAACTTGGGGTTAGTGGCAAAAGGCTTGGGAGTTCATGGTGAGACCAGGTGGACCCCAAGCCATGGGAGCCCACTGAGAAGCCGCAGGCTCAGGTCCCCCCAGCCCTCTACACTGGCTCCCACTGCACACTCTGGGGTGCTCCACACAGTGGGACTTAGGTGTAGCATAGCACAGGGGTAGGTATCAATCTCTTTTCAATTTCTTAAAATCATTTCATGGTTAATGTCACTTGTGGCCTGGGTATCCAAAGAAATGAATTTTAAATGCCCAAACACAAATAAATCAAATAATTTTACGAAGTGAGACATTGATATTCTGAAAAATAATCTTCTATGCTGAGTATGTTGTAGGAGAAAGTAGATCCTGACCGCAGATACTAAAAGTCTTTTGAAGTTTGAAACTGCACACCTGTGTGGAAGTGAACACGCGCAGGATAAGCCTGCCTGTGAACTCTGCCGTCTGTGTCTGCGGTGAATATGGTATCGCATCGATCCTGGCACCAGCTTCAGTGCTCCTCTTCCCTGAGCTCTCTCCTCCCCATCTCTACCCACCCGGCCTTGGTCCCTGTGTTGGGAGGAGCTTTAGAAAGTGGCTGTGCTCACTTTTCAGGGAGACAAGCTGTATCGAAAGAGTCCCTATAGACTGTACTGAAATGGAGTTGGGTTTAAAATACAGTGGAAGCAAATTGGTAGGGAAAAAAATGTTCTTATGTTAAAAAAAATTTAAGTGAGGGACCTAGGATCAGGCTAAGGGGACTGAGGAGACAGCAGGACTTGCTCCAGCTAATGCTCATTAAATCGAAAGGGGCTGAGGCAAGAAGAAAGCAAACACTTTGGAGAAGCAGAGGGCTCTTAGCATATGGAAGCTGATCACAGAGATCTGGAGTTGGAAGGGAGCTTAAAGATCTCCAAGTCCAAGTCCTTCATGTTGCTGATGAGGAAACAAGGCTGAGTGCTTTGCCTAAGGTCCCCACTGAGGCAGAGCAGAAGGAAAGCTGGGCCCAGGTCTCCTCTTGCCAGGGTGGCTGGAGGCTCCTCTCTGCTGGGCAGAGATCTGAGATCAGACATCTTTTGTAGCTCTGGACTTTCCTGCTCACTGACATTTCACCAGGAAATGACGTACAGGTCGCCAGAGTTTTAAAGCAATTGAGGAAGTAACAGGGAAATAGCAACAAAGGTTAAGATACACAGGAACAGTGTCTTAACATTGTACCTTGTTTTCTCTCACATGTGAAATGGAGCTGATGATGCTTGCCCAAGGTTGCTATTAGAGTAGGTGACATAAAATCACATGTCCTGCCTGGCAGAGTGGGTATTTGTCATTAAGTATTTTTTATTATCAGAATTTGATTCTCAGGGATCACTTTCAACAATTCACAGCTAAAATTCAACAGCTGCTCTCCATTTTCAAAATCAGGTGATGGGGAAGTGTTTGTAGGCACTGAGAAAGTGATACTTAGTTCGCTGATGAGGATGCCTTTTCCAGAATCTTGGGGGGCAGTCTGGAGGAGGTGAGCCTTCTGGCTGATGTTAGGGAGCAGAGCAGGGACTCCCAGAGTACGGCCATGTGGTGGGCAACACGGTATGTGAATACAACCATAAATGGTGTGGAGTCACAACCTGGGCACACATTTTCTCTTCTGTTTTCTTTTAATTCTTTGGCTGGTATGAGGACGTTTCATTTGCTGATAGTACAATGTAAGCAGAAGAGGCCTCAGCACTGACAAGATGCTCCAAGATGCCCGGGTTTGGATTCCAGCATTCCCATCATGGTTCGTCTTGAGGGACCGCAGGCTGGAACACAAACACGCTCTTCCTGTGTCTCTGTTTCCACAGCCCTAAAGTAAAACTGGTAGATTTGACATTGCTGAAGCTTGCTTCCAATTTAAGTATGTCTGATATTCAGTTCATCACATTTTGGCCTTTTTATGATCATTTCACTTATTGCTGAACTCTGTAATAGTTCCAAGAGACAAAAACAGTGGAAAAGAAATTAAATTTTTCTAAGTTCCTACCCTCACCAAAGAATTTGTGGGTTCCTGGTTCTTAGTAAAGTCACTCTTTGTGGGGATATGTACTTTTTCACGAGGTTCCTTCTCTCACTTATAGCCCTGATTCATCAGTTTTAACGTCTGCTGTGATCTAAGTGATTACAGACACTCAGGTGTACCGCACAGGCCAGGTGCATTCTTTTGTGAATTTCCCAGGTAATTAGATCCATGGATTATTGCTGGGCTAGCATATTTCCCTGTTTTTTAGCACTCCCAGGCAAGTCTGGAATACAAAACAGATTCTCTCACTGCAAAGTGGTAGTAAAACATTAAGTGGTATAAAACAGCATTGATTTGTTTGGATACGAAATTGGCAACAGTGCCCTGGATTATGCTACCAGATTCTGAACTGTGTGAATCTTGGTCTAGGCCACATAGGCACTGGTGGTGCAGAGGCCAATGTACCAGGAAATTAGGGACATGGCAGGAGTGATTGATCTTGTTCTCTAAAATCAGTACCCACTGCAAGAGCAGGGACTCTGGTGAGGCAAGCAAGGTGCCCAGGGTGCAGAATTCAAGGAGGCATAAAAAGGGTTCCTGCAAGTTCTTTCCCCAGGTGCTGGCCTTTGAAAACTATCTACGTACTGCTGAGGTTCCTTTCAGCCCTGCTCCGGTGGGTGGAGAACTGCTTGACGGCATCAGTCTCTGTCTCCTCCCATTCTGTGCCTTTGCGTCCAGGTAATGTGGTCCAAGTTTAGTAACAGCCTCCCTCTGTCATCTCTTCCATGCCTCCTTTTTCAGTGGCAGCCCCTACATCACTCTCTTTTTGTTGTCATTTTGCACATTCTGGTTCCTGGATGTGAATGTCAGTGAACTCTGCAAATGGGAGTTACAGATATGCAAATGTGACTGACTTCCTCTCAATGTTTTTTGGTCACAAACCTTGTACCTAGATCTTTTCTTGTGCATTATTTTACCAAATCTTTTCAATACTATTATACTGCCCTCAGCAAAAGGGAAACTGAGTCTCAAAAAATGAGTTACTTTACCCTCCACTGGTAGTGATCTTCAAGAATTAGAACTCCTACCTGATTTTTGGTTTTCAAATGGAAGAAAAATATTGGAAACATTCCCTAGAAAGTCAAAGTGTTTGGAATGGATGAGCAGGTGCCTTGAAGAGGGCTGGGAAAATACCCTGTGCCAGGCCCTGTAATTCTTTAGGTTATAAGGAAGCTGGAAGAATAAGGGAGAGCCTGAAGACTGATGCTTGCATGAAAATTGATTCCAAGGAAGAAGATCTCTGGGCAGCCCCTTAAAGAGAAAAGAAAGATTCTTAGGTTTGGAGTTACAAGTAGACCTACGAATCTTATTCCAGGAAATGCCTGAGCGGTGGTGAGTGGATCTGAGCATGGGAATGAATTCTTTGAAAGTGTATGTTGCATTCAGGAAGTTCTCAGCAATTCATCCATTCACTCACTCATTTGAAAATATTTAGTGAGCATCTACTAAGTGTAAGGCATTATTTTCAGCACTGGCAAACCAGACAAGAATTTGACTCTCCTGAAACTGAAGGCTAAGTTAGTGTCAACACTTAAAGCTAGGCGGGGAAGGAGAAATGAGAAGAGCCAAGGATGGAAAACCTAGGGAAATGGCTGGAATGTTAGGAGGGTGAGCTTTTCATAAAGCCTAAGCAGAGGGTGTTTCCAGAATAAGAAATAACAGGCTAACAGCCTTATCTGAAGAAATATGAATCTAAAAAGGAGGTGGAAAAATCTCTGTGCATCCTCTCACCTTCCACCCCAACATCTCCCCTCCTGTCCTTTTTCTAGAAGCTTCACTCCGATGCCTTTCACATCTTGATTGGGCGAATGATGCACACCACAATGAGAAAGCAGTATTCATCTGTCCATATGAATGTGGTAACGCGGGACTTTCGCTCCATCTTTGTGGAAGGTGAGTCTTACCCACTGTGATGTGCTTTAACATGAAGCATTTGAAGACACGTTCTTATTTGAGGTCAGAGCAAATCTGAACACCATCCACGAATGCGTGGTGCTGTGCACAGAGCAGCACATTCCTGAAGCGATGCATGTGTCTGCCAGGATCAACCATGGACGATGCCAGATCCTTGTGGGAGATGAAGTGCCAGAGAGCCGCCTGTCAAACAAAGAAAAGCTGAAGTGGCATCAACACCTCCAATGGCTGGGAATTTATAAAATGTCTCTTGGAAACCAGTTCCCCTTTGTGTGATCATGACAATACCGAGATACCAACCCATTTGCTCCCTTACAAGTAACATTTGGATAATCCTCGCGAGTTTATCAAGTGCCCCTGTGGTGTTATCTTAGAGATTTTACCTGAGTCTGGAGTGTGTGGACAGCTCAGATGAGGAGTTCTCATGTCCTTGTGCGTCAGATTGCATAAGTTGGTCTGTCTCCTTTCCAAAGGGGAGCCGTGGAAACTGTCACAGCCCCCAGGATATGCTGGGGTCCCCTCTCCAAAATGATTTGCTTCCCGCAATCTTGGAAATGAAAAAGCATGACTTGAAATCTCCATGTTAAGAAATTTTCTATTTTCTTCTTTATATTTTAGCGTTTTCCAATGTTTCTGATATAAGCATGGGCTACTTTTATAATTAGAAAGAAACAATTCTATTTTTAAAAATCAGGGGAAGTGAACACCTGAAAAGCATCCTGACTGACAAGACTCGCCTCCCAGGGCAAGCCCGACCAGTAGGAGGGACCGGCTGCTCTGGCCAAGCTTCCTGAAGCTGAAACTCATTGCATTTTTGAACAGAGGCCATAGAGACCTTCCGAGCAACCCCCTTAGTGCACCAGCCAGTGTTCAGAGAACATAACCAGTCGGAAGCAGCGTCCTACTTCTTCAAAATAGATACTTGGAAAGCTCTAACGCCGGCAGAGTGAAGCCAGAGATATTGATCCTTTTTACTGAAGTGAGATGAATTCTGAACGTGCTGTTTTCTCTTTTAAATAGTTTAGTTTTTGTAAACAATACTAACTCCTTGAATAAAATGTGGTGAATAAAGAAAGGGAAATAATTACATCCACTAAACATGGCTGCATAGTTCCTTTGCCCTAGTCTATTTAAATGGGAGTAGGCATGTTTTTAAAAATATTTTTCATAATAGTATTTGTTTATTTGGCTTTCTGAATTTTATTTGCTTGAATGATTTTTTTGAATCTGAATAATTAAGAGTAACAATTCATATTATATTATATAATATAATATAATAATATAATATATATCTATCTCCTGGTGCTGGGGACTCAACCCAGGGCTTCATGCATGCTAAGCCAACACTCTACCACTGAGTTACATCCTCAGTGTGACTCTATAAAATGTCAAGACTTATCTACAATGAAAAAAAGACTGTCTCCCACACCCTCCAGTGATTCTTGGTCATTAGGTTAAATGCAGTCTTCTGAACTAACAGCCGCAGACAGTCCAGCTGTCCTTTTGTGATGTGATTTCCTTGTGCTGAGTTCCTAATTTTAATTCTAGTTTTAAAAGAAGGACAAATGATATGTCATTCTTATCTCTCCAAGACTTCATTTCTGTTCCATTACTTAGAAAGATAACCTGGCTGGGTATAATATTCTTGGTTTACAACTTTGTCCTCTTCAAAATGTGGTAGTCTTTGCTTTATTTGGGATGATAGAGTATGAGGTCAGCAGAGTTTGTTCCTGCCTAAAAACATGCAGCATTAAAAATTTATTCTGGTGGTCATAAATTTTTAGATGAATCTATGTTTACTTTTGATTTTCTTGGTATGTGGTAAGATGTCTGATCAACATACTTGTATTTCTTTTTACTGGAGGGATTGTTTCTTTATTATAACTTTGGGTATTATGTTTATTCCAATTGTCCTATTTTAAAAACTTGGTCTCTACTATACATTTTTATGTTTGTTTTTGTCATTTTAATTTTTGCCTAAATTTTCAAGCTATGGAAGTTTGCTTTCTATATAACTGACTAATTTCTTGAAAGTCAGTTATGCTTTTTTTATATTCCATTATTGCTTTTCTAGTTTTCTGAAATGTTTTCCAACTGTGTCGAGATTATCTCATCCTGTTAACTTTTCACCCCGATTAATTTATTCTTAGTGATTGCTCTTTTTTTTTGTCTCAGAGAGTTCAATTTTTCTGTATTTAAGTGAGAATCTCAGACCATTTTTCCTGATGCTAGTTTTTATAATAAGTACTATTTTCAGAAGTTTTTTATTTTCTGAATTTTCTTAATGATGCATGTTCCTATTTCCACTCAGTTTACATGTTCATGTTTCTTTTTCTTTTTATTGTATCCCCACATAGACAGAAGGGATCATCTTTGACTGCATTGATTTCTCAGTGGTCTGGTGAAATTTTATCTACAAGGTGACTCTTTGGGACAGAGATAGAAATTTCTTTCCATGTTTTCTTGCTCTGACATTCTGAAAGATGGAATGCACAAAAATTTCCAGCATGCAGTTGCTCCTTGAGCTCTCATTTCTCTGCTTTTCTCTCACCACTTCCATCATATCAAGGACAAAGTCTCCTGTGATGCTAAATGCTATTCTTAATTCTCTGTATTTACTTAGCAAAATATAAGGGTTCTGGTATAACGTAGCAGTTACTTGCTCAAGAGTTGCATAATTTGAGTTCACATTCTGGTTCTATTTGTACAACCTTTGTGAAATTTGGCAAATTTTTTCATGTTTTGGAAATGAAATATACATATATATATATAATATATACACAAGACAGCTGAAATAGTTATATAGCTAGTTTCTCTTAGTTCATTGAAAAGAAAGGTTTGTGCTAATATTGTTTGGACAATATTTCATGTCTATATCTTGTACTCTGAATAATTACTATGAAGATAACAATATGCAATATATTAATTATTGTTACTCTCCTACTAGCCTGTTTTGAAACTGTTTTATTGTTATTTTTATTTTTCTCTTTAAAAAAAAGATAACAATAACATTCTTATTATGGAGTGTTGAAAGATTTAAATGAGAGAAAGCCCAGAAAGCATTTCACACAGCGTATAATGAATTTTAAATAATAGCTGCTGTTGTCATTATTAATATTACTATTACTGTCTTTGATTTGCAGAACATAGAAAGATATTTATTGGAGTGGAAGGCATGAAACAGCTTATTGTTAACTTAAAAAGAAAGAACCACTATACTAGAAGGTCAGCTGTCCAATTTTATGACTGAAACAGGTAGTGAGTTCCTGAATCTTGGTGGAAAATGGGACATAGTTTCAATAGGTACAGAATGATGAATCACAAGATAAGTTTTCCAATCTGCTTCTAGAACTTTCTGCAAAATTCTGGAGAGAATTTAGATGCAGATTTTTTTTTTTTTTTTTTTTTTTTTTGCTATGAAGCTTCATTCTCTGGGTCTTGGTAGGTATTCTTATGGAAGGCTGACGGTGGTACCTCTGGAGCTGTTATTCAGCTATGATTTTAAGTGGGAAATTTCCAGCTTTGCTTCTTTACAGTTTTCAAATATGAATGACCAAATTTAACTAGTTAGATACATAAAGTCAAAATATATTTTGTCGATAATTTCTTTAATTCTTTATATTTGCTATAAGCAGTTTTATTTTTATCTGGATTTCACTTCTTAAATGTGCTCTCTAAGCCAGGCATGATGGAACTTTATTATTTGTTTCATTATCATGTTGATATTGTGTCATTTTCATATGGTACCATAATGGAATTATATACTTTACATTCTTATGGGCCTTTTAAACCTTTTTTGTGTGCTTCCCACAGCATTCTTGAGGATCAAGCACATGGATAAGTTCAATGCCCTTGGCACTGAGATTAAGATGTATTTTAAAAGAATGTTTGAATTCCATTGTATGAAATAGCACTCCCGCTGAAACCATTGTTATTCTTAAAAGTATCTTGGGGTGTAGATTATCTCTCCATGTTATAGAAAGTTGTATTTTTAGCTGCAATGTTTTTGAGATAACCTCAGTGTGATTCATCTGAGTTTGTATCCAAAACTGCTGTATTTTTCTGTTGACAGAGATGCTTGTTTGGTGGTTATGAGAACAATAGTGTCCCACTGGCAGGGGTGGTACTGTCCAGCCTGAGTTTTGTCAAGGCTGTACCCAATTATTCCTTAATAAATTTAGCATTACATGGCACTTAATTGTAACATGTTTTCGGTTCTCTGAAAAACTCTCCTCAGACGTAGGTTATTACCATTATCACTCTATTGTCTGCAGAGTCTAGTGTAATTCCATATGTCCCATGGGGTTTTGGTTTCTTTAGTCAATTCATTCCCATTAATATTTACTGAGGTGACATTTGGTTGCTTGTACCATGACAAATGGTGAGGGTAGGATCCCTTGTTCTGTGGTTGGGACATTGGGATATTGAGACATGCGGAGGATGGTTTTCTTTTGAGAATAAGAAACACAAGGAAACAAGCCAATTAGCCTCTGAAGTGAGTTCAGAGGATGCCAGGGACATGTGGTTAAGTTACATAACGATGTGAAAGTCAAAAGAGGTATGGTTCTAAGGCCAGAGAAATGGGGTCACTGCCTTGGGGACGTGGCCTTATCTGCAGGAGTGCTGTCACTCATGGGGGCTATGCAGTCTCTAGTTTCTTGGGCATCTCTTGCTAATGATGAATAAGCCAGTGGGAAGTTAGATACTAATCTGGACCAGAAAGACTCAATATGGCAAAAGATTTTTCCAGCAGCACTATCCTGAAAACTGTCAGTACATTCTGCTCATTTGTCACAATCCGATCGGAAGGTTTAGACAGCCTCTTGGGTGTGTCCTAGTTGCAGGCGGAGTCTATGAGACAACATAGAGTTTGGAGCTCTGTCCTGGGTAATGAAGGCCTCACTGAACTGTAATCTATGAGTCTTAGGGGGAAAAGAAAGTTAGAAAAAGGCATCAGTATTTACATCAAAACTATAGTGTTGGAGATAATGCACTAGGTAATTTATTGACATGATTTTGTTTAATCCTCACAACATTCCTCTGGTGGGGTTTTGTTATTACTGTTCCACTTTTCATAGATAAGGAAACTCAGGGCGGGAGATATATTTAACTTGCTCAAGATTACATGGTCTCTCTGAGTATGAATTTGGTCCTAGTATACCAATGGTTCTCAAACTTTAGCAGGTGGTTCACTTGGAGGGGCTCATTAAAACAGATAGCTAGGCCTCAGCCCCAGAGTTTCTGGATGGGGCTCAAGCATCTGCATTTCTACCTAGTGCTCTGGTGACTTTGATGGGGCTGCTTCAGAAATCACTCTTTGAAAACTTCATTCTATACTATGCTGCTCTTCAGACATATGAGTATAACTGGAAAGGTGGGCTCAAGTGAATGAGTTTTGTGATTTTAGTACTAAATCTTAGTTTAAGCCCATTAAAGTTATTCAGCTTATTTTTGCAGCCTAGGGCTCTGGAAAAGCCCTGCCATGGGTTTGGTCTAGTTTTGAAATTTGACTATGTGGTATTTGAAATTGCCACCAAAGTCATTGAACATTTAATGAATGAAGGACTATTTTATGGAACATAGTCGATATCTAGATTTATTGGCTTGATCTGGTCATGGGTGAGGTCTTTGTCTTATGAGTCCAGGCCCATCTAAAACATGCCACTTCTAAGGTAGTCACAAGAAATTCAAGTGTAAGATCATGGAGGTGAAAATCTTGAGTTATACCTAATTTAAGGCAACTGCATGATACAGGCAAGTGGTTAGGCTCAGAACACAATATTCTAAAGTACTGAACTAACAGCTTTGAACTGAAGGAGGTTTAACCTCACATGCAAAGTCTCTTTCTTACCTTCTCTTCACTGTCTTTTTTCTATTCCACTTTATCCTTCAAGAATAGAATTTCTCTTTCCCAAAGTCAGACATAAACCCTAAACTATTACTCTAAACTTCTCATACCTTTCTGTGTAGGACCTACTTTGTCTGATGTAGAACATAAAACCTTATTCCAGGAGTTTTGAACTCTTCCTAAGAGAGAAGAATGTTGCAGAGAAGCCAAGAAGAATCTGAACAGATAGGCCTTGCGGGCTCTCCGCATCTCAGTCCACTAGAATTAGATCATATCTTTTGGTTCAGTTATATTTCTACATGGTTGTTCCTGCTCCTTAAAAACAGAGAGTTTTCCATGTAGCTTTGGGTTTTTACTTATGAAATTTCTTGAGTCATATGAAACTTTGATTAAATATATTTATTATGCTTTTCTTTTGTTAATGTATCATTTGAGATGGGAGTATCAGTTATGACCCTTATAATTGGTAGGAAATTGTATCATCACCCCCACCCCTGCCAAGGAGTCAATGCAGTTCTAAGATAGAATGGCCAATGATTTCTAGAGTTACCAATAACAATATATTATTGCTTGTCATATTCCAGTTCTCCAAGAAGGAAGTGATTTATCTTAGTCCCAGACATGACTCTGATTATGGCAGAGGAGTTGACTGACTGAAATTTGAGTCAAATTTCAGGTTTCTGACTTTCTGCCATCAAAACTGATGTCTTTAAACACAAGTTGAGAGTTATTAATTCATGTCAAGTGTCAGATTCTGGGGTCTTCTGTCTCTGCTCTCAGTCCAAGGAGAGATATACTATCAAATCTCTGACCACAGCCTGTGAGAATTTTGGAAGCCTCCAAGTTACATGTTCATGTAACCTGTCCATAAGCATTTGTGCTCAGGTCAAGGACAATAGATACCTGAGCACGGGTCATCAAAATTGGACCTCATCTTTGACTGACCCTCAACAACAGCTGCACGGTATCAGAAAATGACATATTTCACTCCTTGCGTCAGTCCTCTGTTGAAACAAATTCTGCTATCTTATTAGACAAAGAATCATTTATTTTCACCAGCTATCCAGGCACTTAGTCTCCTAATATGACCCTCTGTTTGTATTATGATTTTGGAAGCTACTGCCAAGGCTTTGACACTTACATCTGCTTACCAGTTGCTGACACTCTGCAAATGAATGGCTTGAATTACCCCACATTAGAGAGGAAGTGCATGTCTGAATCTCCTATTGGTACTGTGATGGATTCATCTTCCTTATCATAACTGTTATTTCCCCTCCAACGGCTCTTTTCATGTTTCTGTCAGTGCTAGACTTATTCACAGAGCCATGGTTCCACTTCTGATACTTTCCCTAAGTCTTCTTGTACCAGCAATGTCCTGGTTGTGTGACACTTGCTGATAAACAAAGGAATTCCAGGATACCCTGTTGAACCCAGTAGGATCCTGGTATCCTTTCTGGGACCCATGGAATGATAATGAAGAGGAGAATGGTAATGTCCAGTGAGTAAAAATAAGATCATAGGTTTCCATTTTTTTCCCATCTTCAAAAATTTATTTTAAGCTAGGCGTGGTGGCGCACGCCTTTAATCCCAGCACTCGAGAGGCTGAGGTAGGAGGAGCATTGTGAGTTCGAGGCTGGCTTGGGCTACAACGTGAGCGCAAGACCAACCTGAGCTACATAGTGTGACCCTGCCTCAAAAAATTAGGGCCAGGAGTTTGGCTCAGTGACTTAAGCGCCTGTCTGGCAGGTGTGAGTTTGTGAGTTCGATCCCTGGTGCTGCAAAAAAAAAAAAATTATTTTAAACCAAAACAGCATCAACAACAACAGCAACCACCACCTCTTCTACTGATAAGACATTCAACCCCTTTCTTTTCATTTTTTTTTTTTTTTGTGTGTGTGTGTGTGTACCAGGAATTAAACTCAGGCCTCATGCTTGCCAGGTATATGTTGTACCACTGAGCTATAACACCAGCCCTCCTTCTTTTCAATTTTTAAGTGGTCTCCTTTCACCTACACAGTTTGAAGAACTTCCTGTCTACTACATGGCTTCTTCCTTCTGTGACTAAACTTAAGTATAGCAGAATAAAGCTGATTGGTTTTTCAAGAGGAGTATTTAGGAAAATCCCATAACTACTTTATGCCAATTCCTAATTCGTTGTCTCTCGGTACCAAATTGGCCTTTCTCTGGCTGGTCTATGAAATAAAGCTGGACATTCTGCTTTGCTGTCAGCCTGTTGTAAATAAAGCTTTGTCAGTAGAGAATGTTGGGGAGATGCTGGAGGAAAAAGGAGTCACACTTTTTGGGAGCAGTGTGTTCTTACTGGCTTCTGCCGTCATGCGCTGCCCCCAGTGAACATTAGCATCTGGCATCTCTTGCTAACAGCCGAGTATTTCTCTATGAACAGTGTCCTCCAGCACTCCCAGGAGCCGATTCCACCAGTGTGGTGCCTCTGCAAACTTCTCTACCATCCAGTGAACTGAGGTGGTGCTATTTCCAATGAGGTCCTCTTTTTTATCTCAGTTTTGTGGGTGCTGGCTGCTCTGTAATTTGCTGTTCATGTATTCTTTGTAGTCCTTGTTTTGTACAGTACCAGCTGATCTCTTCTGCCATCTTATTACAGTCAGTACTCTTTATACCGAACTTAACTTTATATTCTCTTTCTTTCTCCCTCTTCTTTCTCCTCCTTCTCCTCTTTCTTCTCCTCTTCCTCTTCTCCTCTTCCTTCTTTTTTCAAGACTGGTTAATCAGGGACCTGGCCAAGATCCCCAACTGCCTGTATGAGGGATATGGTGAAGGATAAAATAAGAAAGAGACAAATTTAGTAATGCATGATGGGGGCTGGAAGGTCAGTTGTGCCACAGGACAGGCAAAGACCAAGTTTCCATTTTGAATGATAAGAATTTATTAATTTTTCCCATAAGGAAAATCTGAGTGAAACAGACTCCATCTATGCTGGGGTCAGGGCTGAGATGTGTCTGCCCATCCCAGCCAAACTCTTTTGAACATACACATCTTGATGTGTCCTAGGTGATTAAGAAAGCTTTATCTAATACAGGTATTGGCCTAAACTCTTTGATTCATCTTGAAAACTGAAAAGGCTTGGAGGACAAAACCTCAAAATGAACTGAATCATGGAGTAACCTGCATGATACCAGGAAGTCACCATGGGTAGCTACAGTTTCTGCGTGCACAGGTATAGTTGCACCTCAAGTCTCAGGCTTAGGATTTAGCATGGAATAGCCTTTTATTAGCTCTTTTGTATGTTAAAATCAGTTGCTTAAGAGAAATTTTCTCCTGGCACCAAAGTTCCAACGCTCCAATGCCTTGCTTGATGATAAAAAAGTAATATTGCCATGAAATAACATTGCTGGTAAAATAATTAATTCTCTAAGCCAAAATGAAACAAGGTTGAGTAGTCTCTTTATGAAGGGAAAGAAATATCTAGTGTTAAGGATGATACTTCCCAGATATTTTCCAGAAACTTCTACTACGTATAAACCAGCTACAAGGCTGGGAGCAAATTACAAAAATTCCAATCTCCTCTAGGTGAAATGCAGTGAAGTTTATCATTACAACATAACTTGACTTCCTCACCTGTTGCTGTATAGTATCTCTTCCTGTTTAGGTCTCAGAGATTTACTATTGCCAAATATAAAGTTAGCTCTTGTCCTACTTGACAGTGGCATTTGATGTATTCATTTATCTGTTTATTTGCATTTCCTCTCCACCCGCCTCACATGTTAGGCTCTGGGACTACAACGATGAATAAAATACTCAGTTCCTGTCCTCACAGATCTTATGTATTCCACTGAATGGGACAGAAATTAAACAGTACAGTATGCAATTAATTATCAAATAAATAATCATGATACGAATCACTAGAGGCATATGAAGGGTACTCAGAGATCATTTAGAAGGACAGTAGATTTCGTCTCAGAGAGTTAGGGGTGTTTGACTTTAGAGATGAAGGATACTATCTTCTTCAACCTGGAAGTCTCAAGACCTTAGAAATTTTTTTTCTATTGATACATGTTTTCCATACATAGTGATCACATTCATTATAGGGAAATTTTACCTGTACATACTATGTCTTAATCAGTTTTTCCCATTCCCCTCTCTTCAACTCTTCTTCCCTTCTCCATTTACAAAAGCTTTGATTCCATTTCTCCACTTTCATTATCTTTCTAAAAAATTCCTTTTACCTTTCTCCCTTTCTACCTCTTTCCTCTCTTGTTCTCCTTCCTATTTAAATATGGTCTTCCTACTTCTCAACACCTATCCTCCATCTTGGTCCTTATTTACTCTTTAGGTTTCTCACATAAGAGAAACAATGCAATCTTTAAACTTGTGTGTCAAATTTATTTCACTTAAAATTATGGTCTCATAGTGCATCCATTTACCAAAAAATGCCTCAAGTTTATCCTTCTTTATGGCAGAGTAGTACTCCATTGTATTAAAAAAAAACCTGTATCTTTTTTATCCATTCATCTGTTGATGGGCATATGAGCTGTTTCCAAGATATAGCTCTTATAAATTGTGCTGCTATAAACATGGGTATACATATATCCCTGTGGTATGATGCTTTTGACTCTTTGGAGGAGAGTTGGGTCAAATGGAGCCTCTAGTTTTAGTATTTTGAAGAAATTCCATACTGATTTCCATAATGATTGTACCAATTTACATTCCCATCAGCAATGTAGAAGAGTTCCTTTTGCCTCCACAACCCCATCAACATTTGTTATTGGTTGATTTCTTGATGATGGCCATTCTTTCTGGAATGAGATGGAATCTCAGTGTTGTTTTAATTTGCATCTTTCAAATGATCAGTGATGAACATTATTTTCATATGTTTATTTCCTCTTTGTACTTCTTTGTGTGAGAAGTGTTTATTCATTTCAGAGGCCTATTTTTGGATTGGGTCTTTGAATTAGATTTTTTGATTTTAAATTTAAGTTTTAATTTTGATTTTGTTGAGGTATTTATAAATTCTAGATTTTAGTACTTTGTCTGAAAAGTAACTGGTAAATTTTTTTCCCATTCTGTATGCTGTCTCTTCACTCTGTTGGTGGTCTCTTTGCTGTGATCCCAGTTGTTGATTCTTTTTAATATTTCCTGTGTGACTGGGGTTTTGTTCATAAAGTCTCTGCATATAGCTATGTCTTAAAAAGTTCTATGTAGTCTATCTTTCAGCAGATTAAGTATTTCTGGTTTAATAGTTAGATATTTGATCTATTTCAATTTTAGCTTAGTGCATGGTGAGAGATATGGGTCTAGTTTTAGTCTTCAGCATTTGAAAAGCTGGTTTTCCCAGTACCATTTATTGAAGAGGCTATCCTTCTTTCAGTGAAGGTATTTGGTCCTTTGTCAAACATAAGGCATCTGAGTGTACTTGGAGTTGTTTCTACATTTTCTGTTCCACTGATTCTTGAGTTTTTTTTTTTTTTTTGTCAATACCATGTGTTTTTATCACTCTAGCTTTGTAGTATAACTTCAAATCAAGGATTGTGATATTCTCTGTCTTGCCCTTGTTGCCCAGAATTGCTTTTGCTGTACTAAGAACCTTAGGACTTTTGACTGATTATTTCTAGGCCATTTTATCTTCTTTTATGGATTAAAGTATCATCTACAGAGTTCTAGCTCTGGCTTTTCCTATGAAATCCAAACTTGAAATTTCTAACATAAAGGACACCCTTTATGTAACTCACTGATCAACCAAAACACTTCTTAGTTGTAATTCCTAGAGCTAAACTTAAAATTTAGTATCTGAAAGAAATGACAGTATTTCTTCTGCTCGAAATATCAGCAGTTTGTACAGGACTCAGCAGAGTTAATCTGTCTCTGGTATCTATTTATTATCAAAATATCTATCTATCTATCTATCTATCTATCTACCTATTTGTCATTGGTGCATCCATTGTTGGAAAACACAGTTTGCAATGCAGTTTTTTGTAAGTGACCTAAAGATGGTGTTCATTTGCAACAGAATGACCAGTCAGTCATTAATATTTTTGCATACATTGTAAAATTTGGATCATGTATACATAGAGCTAGAAAAGAATTACAAAAAATGTAGCATCTGTCTTAAGAAACTATTCAATTTAAATGACCAGTGCGTAAAATGAAAGGATGAAACACTATCATACATTTCCCACCACAAAACAAAGAAGCTGGAGGAAAGCAAGAGCTCACATAGTGTAGTGATTCATCATTTGTAGAGCATATCTGCAGGCATTATCAAGTCACATCCTCATAAAAAATCTGGAAAATTGGTACATAAACATATAAAACATATACTTTATATTTTAGGACTTTAGGAGATTTTTGGGGAGTTGGTAACTGTTCGCCTGGAAGGTTTTATAAATGAAAATTCTTTAACAAAATCCCAAAGGAACTAGAAATGATTTGAAGAAGAAACATTTAAAAATCCTTTTGAGGAAAAGATTTGATGTAAGTAAAAATTCAGAGTAGGGGCAAATGGGTTGGTTTCAGGCAGAAGTGTGGAGAAGAAAAGCGTGGGTTGTTAAGGTTAGAAAAACTAGCCCGGTGTGATTGTGCACACCTGTAATCCCAGCACTTGGGAGGCTGAGGCAGGAGAATTGCCATGAGTTTGAGGCCAACCTGGAGTGAGTTCAAGGCCAGTCTTGAATTGTATAACATGACCTGGTCTCAATAAATAAATAAATAAATAAATAAATAAATAAAGTAGAAAAGTGGGACCAATGACTAAAAAGGAAGGCAGTTAAATTGTAGCCATAATTCCTCATGAGGAATTTCAATAAACACTGAAGGCACTTGGACATCATTACAAGGTTCCCCAAAAGGCCATGATGTGATCAGAGTGGTAGCTGAGGAAGGGAGGATTTCTACTGCTGGGTATAAGGCAGATTAGAAAGGGGGACTTGAAGTCCTTCATCCTAAATAAAAGGCAGAGGATTAGAGCTTTCAGGATCCTCATTAAGACTGTGTACATGGAGAAGATCATTAGAACTGAGATATTTTATGGAGACTACAACAAAGCAGATGATAACCGGAATGTCCTGTGCTTTTTGAGCACACTGAATATTTAGAACCCAAGATTCCCTTATGTGCTATGGTAGAAAAAGGCTACTATGGGTAGTCACTGTATTTGCATTTGTTATTTCATTGTTCAGTCGGGTTTACTCCTTAAAGGCGCTGATCTTATGTATCTCCATGCTTAGCACATTAAACAGTCAGTAAATGTCTCTCCTCAAAAGGAGACTCAGAGACAGAAATGAGGAGAATCATCAGTTTTGAAGGTGATTCCCACTGGACACTGAGAGATGGGCTGGAAGTAGCCGCAAGGGAAGAAAGTCAATGAAGGGACCTCACACAGTACCTCAATGGACAGCTGGATTTCAGCCTTGTTGGGGAATTATGGGAAATATCTATAACTACCTAAAGTGAGGGACAAAAGAAGGGGATATTCATCCACTTCCCCGTATTCATCTTTGCTTTAGAGCTCTTTCCCATACTTCCAGCTCATCCTGCTCCGGTGGCCAGAACAGAACCCTCAGGCAGAGCTGGAAGGTGAACTTCTAGGGGTTTAGATGTGAATGTCAGCTAGTGGCACTGGCAGACATGAACTGTGTCTGCTACAATATGCACTAGGAGAATAAAGGAAGGGGCAAATGTATGCACAGCACCTGCACTGAGCTCTCAATTGCCTACTGCTTCCTGCTTTTGGCATTTGCTGCTCAGACCCGTGCTCCCCACTCTCAAGGTGCCTTCGTGGTGCTTCTCTGTCCTTGAGCATGTTTACAACATCTCCCAATTTAGTCTCATCTGCAAATTTAATTACCAAGCTATTTATCCCTCTTCCGGATCATTAATGAAGATATTAAATAAGACCAGGTCAAACATCAAGCCCTAAAGCTCCCTTCTTCTCCTTTGTATTCTTTCACAACTCAGTCACCATTTACTGTCACTTTGGCCTGCAGGGTCTTCAAGCCATTTCTTGGTCTTTGTCACAAGTCATAACCAAGATAATCTGAAGGAATTTATCAAAGTACATTTCATGAGACTGTGTTAAACGTGCCATTCTAATCACATGGTATTAGCTGCATTTCCTTTTGCCCAACTAGTTTTTGAGTTCTCTCAGCAAACGGTTTCCCCAGGCAAGCATTCAAATGAATTTTAATGAATTCTACCATTGGTAGAGCTTTATTACAGAGGGGAAAACCCCAATTGGTTCTTAAAATGTCACTTATTTTGTAGCCACGATATTTCTCTGTGAGGGACCTAAAATATACATAGTTCTATTTTCCTGGTGGAATTAAGTGAGTTGTTCAATACTCCTGAGCAGGACATCTGGGCTCATGTGTCAGTGCTGACATTGTCACTGCCTCCATTTTTTCCCCCCTACCACATCATGAAGGCTTTCCAAGCCGATCTGACAAAGGTGCTCAGCATTGCCTTGTCCTGCCTTGCCTTGACTGTAGATACAGAATTCATTGCCCAAGTCCAACTAACTTTAATTCATCAAAGATTTCTTTCTACCCTCAATAATAAATGGGGCAAGAAGTTATGAAACTGCTATTATGTTAAAGCATTCTACTGCCTAACATTTATGGAAGGATAGAATCTGAGAACTGGAAAAGACTTGAAAAATTACCAATAAAGGGATCTTCATGTGGGGTCCATGGCCATCATGACATGTGTACATGCATCTCCCCACACCTGTGCCCGACTTTCCCTGGCTCCCCCAGCATCTTCAAGGACACCGCGATCCAACCCCTGCCCTCAGTACGCATGAGGAACCACTCAGACATAGCAGCGTTTCGTGCTAATGCAACCCACTAAGTGTTCCCAACTGTGGCTCCCTCCACACATATCACATCTATTTCTCCACACAGATGTGAACACAAGCAGGAAAACCATGGTAAGACTGGGAGGCTTCCAAAGTTAGGCTTCAGAAAACTGCCTTTTTTGTGCTCCTTCCCGGCTCTTTTGTGCATCTTATTCCTCTTTCTATGTCTTAGTGTCTTCTAGCTGCTGTTGAGTATGTTGATTAATGTTCCCAGAGTAACTTATTCCATTGATGAACAGGGAAGATTCTTAGAAAAACTGTTTTAGAAATATTGGATTAAATAAAGCATTCGGGGGCTACCAGGAAGCTGTGAAACTGTTTCTTTTCTATATAAATCAAGTCTTCTAATATTTGATGGCAGCTTATATTTCCTTCCCAGAGATCCCTGGCATGAACACTTTTAGTTCTGGAAATGAGCACAAGCAGTCTATGGATGCACTCACCTGCCTGGCCTCTCCTGGACACTTTCAGCTCTCAGCCTTTTCCATAACAAGCCAGCCACTAGGAACTTGGAAAGCAGGTGCTCTAACCTGTTAATGTGCAGTTGATTTCTAAAGCTTTTTAAAAAATCAATCAAGCAATCAGCAAGAGTGTATATCCCTTAACTGCTTCATATAAATACTTAAATATAAAGTAAGAAGGCAAAACATGATCTGGAGAGGCTCAGGGATATACCAGTGTGCACACATTTGAGGGGGCAGGAAAGCCATTTTATTAAATCGCAATTCTTGGAGCCCTCATGAAGAAAGAAAAGGGTGGTCTTGGAAAACGAACAAAGACATTAAGATCAGTGGTTCTCAAGTATGGGCGATACTGCTGGCACCGTAGCATAAGTCAAGTTAAAGTCTGCTAGAAGTCATTTTGTTCATTTGTGGTGCTTTGGTTCAAACATAGGGCCTTACATATGCTAGGCAAGGTTTCTACTACTAGGCTACATCCCCGGGCTTTTAAAATCTTATTTTAAATCAGGGTCTGCCTAGGTTATCCAGTTTGGCCTCCAACTTAAAATTTCCTGCCTTAGTTTCTAGAGGTTAGCTGGAATTACAGCCTTGCTCAAGAATGTTCTTAATAAAGCAAAAATACTAATTTTGCTAAATATCATCTTTGACTCTTTTTAACATTTCATTTGATTCATTGGGAAGACAGATAAAGCACTCCAAGAACTTCCTAGAATAAGGTGGTCATGTTGAGGAAAAGTACTCGTGAGGTTGTTTATACTGTGAACTGATCCAGTCACTTTTCTCAGGACCATCATTTTTGCTTGAAAGAACAATTGGCAGAAAAATTCGAGTCATTCACATTTGTGCCTTTGGCAGACACTTTCTCAAATATGAAAAAAGTGAAACTGTAACTTCAAGGGAAGCAATGGACAGTATTTGTTGCCTATGAGAAAAATTTGAACTTTCAGGTAAAATTAGAATTTTGGAAAATTTCTATCTACCACCATAAACTTGACAACTTCACAATACTGATGGCCTTTTATGATGATTTTGGTGGTAATATTAACAATTACTACTTTTTTGGTATTGTGAAATTAAATGTGCCAACACTTGGAAGATCTGCATAACTCAGGAAATCATTATTTTCCAAATTACTAATAGATGATCATATAAAATTGTACAGGAGTAATTGATCCATTTAATATGGAATTGACTTTAAGGTAGCAAATTACAAACACTTCACTGACATAATTTCACATTCCCTATTGCAACTGACCTTTAGAAACCTACCTGGATGTGTGTTGTGTGGTGTTAAAGAAGAAAGTCCATAATTATCTAAAAAGACTATGAAAATATCTTTTCATTTCCAGTTGAAGATCTGTGTGAGGCCAGATATTCTTAATTTATCCCTATCAATACAATATATTGCAACAAATCAAATGCAGAGCAGATATGATTATCTAACTGTCTTCTATTAAACTGATATTTATAGAGATGTAGAAGTGTAAAATAATGTCACTGTTTCTTCTGTTTGTTTTACAGTATAGCTAATTTTGATAAGGAAATGCCATTTATACTGATATGTAAAGGGATTAAGATTGTTATTTGAAGATGCAGTAATAGATACTTAAAATATCTCAGTTTTAACTTCTAATACAAAAAGTACTAATAGATGTACCTTGCATACACAAAAGTGCAATGACATTCTGAATAAATTTTTAAGTGTGTCAAGAGGTTCTGAGAACAAAAAGTTTTAGAACTGCTGAATTGCAGCAAGAGTGGAAGACGAACGTATAAATGAACAGGAGAAGGAAATAAATAAATTGCAGATGATGCAGTTGATGGGGTCAAAAATGAAGCCAGCAGAGTGCATACTAGAGGGGCTGGGATCTGAGAAGGGTGTAACTGGTGGGCTTAGAATGTTGATTGGTTTGCAAGGAATGCCGAAGGAAAAACAGGAAGAATTCAAGTCAAACTCCTGAAAAGAGACCAAATGACTGAAAAGCAGAATCCAAAATAAGAATTGGAGGAACATATAGTATGGACTTCAAAAATGAGAAAATATTAATATTTATTATATTTCTTATGGCTCTTTCAATTAATGATTGATTGGACTGAAAAAGGAGCATGGAGATTTGAGTCACAGAATAAAATGATTTCAGTGAAGACTAATGTGGGACTGCCAAGATATTTATTTAGTAATATTGATAATGCTTTCACTTATTAGGTCTAATCTGCATCCAAGATAATGTACTGGGTACCTTGTTGTTTCATTGTATGAAAATAAATTTACTCAGATAAAGGAAAAATAGCACACTTATGTGATGGAAAACTATTCATCCATTTAAAAAAAAAGTGAAATTCTGCCATTTTTGACAGTAGGTATGGAACTGGAGGTCACCATGTTAAGAGAAATAAGCCAGGCACAGAAAGACAAGTGCTGCATGATCTCATATGTGGAATCTAAAATAGTTGTTATCTTGCAAGTTGAATTGATCTTTCTTGTGCATTTCTTTGGATTATCATTTCCTTCAGTCTCATCTTTGTGAAAGTTGTGTGAAATAATTCGTCTTGATGACGACATTCACATTTTTGACCTTTCAGCCAAATACTGAGAACCAGTTTAGCACCAGTGGTTTGGGGGTTGGGCTGGACTGAACATGCCTGGGGACTCCTAGAACCTTCTATACTCAGCAGAAAACATCTACCTGAATTGCTGATCCCCTTTTTTACAGTGTGTGCAGTACTTGCTTTATCCTACTTAATTTTTACATGGCCTTATATCTATTTCTTAGCCTCAGAAACCAACCCACAAAGAAATGAACTTTCTCAGAGTTCAGAGAGAATTAGACACAGAAATGAGATTTGAAACTGGAAATGTCTAACTTCATATCTTAAGTTTTCTGCTTGCTTTATGAATGCTTTAAATACAAAATAAAATGTCCCCTTCCAGCATTTTTAGGCAGTGCTAGACTAACTTTGGTTCTTGAAAAATTTAGGCTATGAATTTGATACTACATATAAGAAAATAAGAAATTGCCCATTAATGATGGTGGATAATAAATTAAACAGCATTACTTACAAGTCCTTCTCTTAGATCTCCAATTGTTTTTAAATATTTCATTGATAACAGAAAGCTGCCAAGAAGCCATGGATGTGGCACTGGGAGGTCTTAACTTCAGTTGCCTGATCCTTAACCAAAGGAAATTGCAACGTAACTCAAATTCTTTTTCTGATTTCAAACTTCTATAAAGAATTTATTTTTATTTTTATGACCCAAGATATAGAGAACATTACCTGCTAATCGACGTTTCTACTCAGTTCCTTGCATAGACTCCAGCTGAAACTGTGTCCACACGCTGCAGTGGAAGAACCAACTTCTTGATTTGCGTTTGATGTTAGTGGTTATGTCAGTGGAGATTGTAAAATTAATTTACTTTAAATGCTATCATAGATTATAAGTAATAGGCAGAAAATCTTCACTTTCAAAAGCATGTATACATATGGTAAAGAATTTGTACCGAGCCTCCCACCTTTTTTCTTGTAGCAAAGAGAGAAACCTCAAACTCCACATATCCAAGCTTCTCTAAGACACACATGGAATCTTTTAAATTACATTTGTATCAAATTAACTTGGGTGGTCTGAGCGTCATCAAGCATGTAGAAAGCATTCTCTTTAAAAGCTAATTTAAGAAAGTCGTTAGGGCATTGACAATAGAAGCAACCTGTTCCCTTGTTGCCAATGTGTTTTCTTTTAGGGAAACTTGCTCTTTCCTGCCCATGCTGGAAATATCTACAGCTCTCCAAGAGCTCAACTTTAACATCTTCCTGGGTGGCTTCAAATGGCTGCCATTTTGACCATGTGTAGTGTGACGGCTTCTCTATGCCTTTTCAAATTATATAATGATTAAAATAATGCTGCGCAGTCTCGTGTGTGCAGTTAGGTCACTGAGTGCTCAAAATTTACCAACATTTTTATAGTCAGATAGTATCTCAACAATTCGATTGTTCATTAGAAAATGAATAATAACTTTAGAAAATTTTGTTTGTCACATTGTTCCCTAAACTACCCAAGGGATGGTACTGTACAGGAAGCCACAGCAGCAGAGGTGAATGGTGAGGGCTGGCCTGTTGTGAGAGGGAGTGTAGGGAAAACAGGGCAGAGTGGAACAAGGTTGATGAAATGTATATTTGCCTAGGATACTCTCAACTCGGCAGGGGAGCCACCTATATTGCATCCAGAAAGCATAACGTTGTTGATTTCAGCTAAAGTTTATGCAAGGGCTTATTAAAATAAGACAAAACAAACTTACAGTGTACAGCTTGCATCTTCTTGGGACAAACTTCAAAGGCCTTGGAAATTGGGTTGGTCCTGTAGATTAAAGGATGGATGATTACTTTCATCTAGTTTATTTCTAAATTGTTCACCCAGGTAAAATGTTGGACTTCGTGCAATTTTAATATTCAATGAATACATATTGAATACTTACCATAGCAAGTATTTCATTGTGGATGTTATGCTAGGTACTATGAATCTCATCAATTTTAGTTTATCAGCCTTTGTTGACTATTAGTAATGACCTATATATAATAAGATTAAAGATATTTAATAAGGAAAAAGAACGCTTTTAAAAATTAATGTCCAATAATTACTTATAATTGGTGGTAGGCATTGTTAAACTCCCTATTTCAACTAAACTCATTTAATATCAAAATCTTATGAGGTATAATAACCATATTCTCATCTCCATTTTACAGATGAAAAAATCAAGGCAAAGAGATGAGCTGACTTCCCCATAGTAACTTTGTAGGTAGGTGGTAGGACTGGGGTAATACCTACAAAGTTGATTTTATTTTCTTGTTCTAAAGTGAAGCTCCTCCATTAGTCGGGTTACAAGGTTGGTGAATAGAACCTCTGTGGTGTTCCAGTTCATCATTGCCCACTTCTGAGAACAAGTGGTTGCTTCTCTGTAGTGCTCCTTAAGAAATCTTTTCAGATGGGGACCAGCTTTTCACATGCTCTTTCTTTTAGGGTGGGGATATCAGAAGTGGGCCCTGCTCCCCATTTGATGCTGTCTGATGGGACAAGCATGAGAATATTTATGTGTGGCGAGTAGTCCCTCATGGCTGATGTAGATGACTGACAGCCCACACTGGAGAGACGACAACTAAAATGACAGTTTTTCAAAGCTGGGAACTTACAAGTAGTTTCCACTGAGTTTTTAAAAGATTATCCCGCAGGGTACAGAGCAGTCACTTCGTGGGTCCAAGAATGCTATTCCTTTTCCTCATTTATTTAACCCTCTAGATCCAAGTGTTTTCATGTGCAGAATAAAACTCTCTTTGCCTGTCTCAACAGAGTGTTATGACAGTAGTCGGAAAACTCCAACGTGCTATACAAATATAAGACATTAGTATTCATTGTTGTTGTTCCTGCTTATCACAAGTGCTGTCAACTTCACATATGCACTGCTAATAGCCTGCTTTCAAATTGTGTTGACATTTAGGTGATTCTTAATGGACTTTGGTGTGTTTCATTTAGGGGCTCTGTACTGCTGTGCCTGTGCAGTTCTGGGAGCAACAAGGGGCAAGAAGGGACCCTGAGAAGTGCTGACAGTTGTTGAGTTCAATCAGAGTTTAGGTAGCTACTTAAGTTAGAGGTTAAGACAAGGGTTGTGGTCAAGGCAGAGTTCGGGTTAATTTAATGAGGTGTCCATACCAGCTTCTTGGTGATGATTGCTGGTTTAGCTCCAGCACTGGGGATTGAGTTTCCAGGGAGGCAGTGTGCTCTCGTGGAATGTGTCTCCTCTAGCAATGAGTCACTTATGGAACCAAAATGAAGACATCTCCAGAGACAGTAGTTTGACCAGTGCACCTGGAGGAAATGTACTGGGAGATGGGGAGGGTGAGGAGGAAGAAGAGGAAGAAGAAAAAGAAGAACAAGGAGAAGGAGGAGGTGGAAGAGTAGGAGAAGGAAGAGAAAATTTTCAAAAAGTTTCTCATGTAGCTGATGTACAAAGCTTGTATGAAATCTTTGTTGTTTATGCAATTAATTCATGTTTTGTATGTTGTTTATCCTCTTTTAGTTGTGCCTCCTTTACATATACCAATTTTGCTTCCTTTTGATAAATCCGAAGCTGAGAGTATATAATGCTATTGATCAATTTTATTTTGTACAGGATGCTTTTTAATTTCAGTAAAATAATCAGTCATGTAATTCAATAACTGGTTTGGCCTCCCTCATTCTTTTGCAATGTAAACTAAGCACACTGAGTCTAAAAAGGCGGTGGCTATCTCTTTAAACTACTGGGTCCCTAGCACAACTCTTTGTATAAAGAAAAGCTCAGTTAGCAACTGATTTTAATGATGAAATACTTTTGTAGTGATTAAATACTTTAAGAAAAGGGTTGGCTTTACTTTGCATGTGTGCATGACCTGTCTTTTATATATATTTTTAATGGCAAATATCTCAGGATTCCTGCCTGTTGGGAAACCAATCTGTTATGGTGTCTAAAACTTACTTTTCTATTTATTTCTTTGCATTTGCTTACTTGAAACATTGAGTAAAATCAGTAGTGTTTAGATATGATAGTAGAATTTTATGATGGCAAACTATATAATTTGGCTTTTGTTTCTTTCACTTGTAGTAGCACGTTTGTTAAGGGTTCTTAAATTGACATAGATTCATAGTTTATCCACTCAGTCCTTCAGTAAAGTGAGTGAAAGGCTGATCAATAGCGCTAAGTTACAGCTGGACAGAAGCAAGAAACTGGTGTGCTGTTGCACAGCAGGCTGACTACGGATAACAGCAGTGCGCTGTTCATTTTGAAAAGCTAGAAAAAAAGATTTTTCAAGTTTTTACTATAAAAATGATAAATGTTTGAGGAAATAGATATGTTAACCTGATTTAAATATTACACAGTGTACACAGGTGCCAAAAACTCACATTACACCATTAATATGTACATTTTGGTTTTACGTATCAGTTAAAAAAATTTTATTTTTTAAAAAAGTGATGGTTCCATGGCATACCTGTGTTAAAGTCCTCCATAGGGAAGAAAAAGATTTATAATTAACCTGAGTCCCATCTATTCAAATTGGAATCAATAGAATGATGGCATTAAGGTTCAGAGTTTTAAAAGGGGGAAAAGAGTTAAACAAAAATTTGCGCAAACACTTGTGCAACACTAATTATTTTTAGTGTCTATAATTTAAGGAGGGGATATATTTCATAAACAGTAGTGTAATGATTGATTTCAGTTTTATAATGGTCACTACCTTTTTGTTATTTTTATAATTTTTCAAGATGAGACATTCTTAATAACAGAAAATTTCTTCATGCATTGAAACCTTTTGGAATTCCCTTCTTTTGAAAACTTTCATTCAGATGAATTATTAAAATGTTCAATGAAGGAAAGGGATAAAGAAATTATAGGCCAGAGAATTATAGAGTTGGGGAAAGGGGGAGAGATGCCATTCAAGAATTCAATAGTCTAAACTCCAGTCAATTAAATTAATATTAAAGTGGAATGAAGTGAAAACTAGATTGCTCACACTACTTTTATCTGGTCAAATTCCTCTAAGAATTCCTGTTCCCATGAATATTTAGCTCTCCTAGACTCAGGAATGAATCTGATTTTTACCTTGAAGAAACACATACCATATATGTCCTGAAAAATACAAATGCAAATTCAATGAACCCCCTAATATTGAACCCATCTGTATTGAATCTTGGTGTATAGCAATCAAATTGAAAATCCAGGTCTATTACATGCACATGTAATATTTCTAGAGTATATCAAATTCCATCCTATATCAAATTTTTTTCCTCGGGTTCCTAGAAATTTAATATAAGCAAGTTTCACTCTATTTGAAAAGGACATGATGCAATATAATGCGTTTTTCAATGAATAGAATTCTTGGCAATTCAATTTATGTTCAGAACTTCTTAAAGGCAACTTCCTTCCTAGAGGCCTCCCGCCAGAGTTCAGTTCTGGGAACCTTACTCAGGTAACATTCATTTTAGTCTAAAAGACTGTGAAGGGAAATCAGAAAGAATTTTGTTCATGATTTTTAAAATAAACATGCCATATCCTAGTCAGGTACAGAGGGATATGTGTTTGGGAGTCTAATCAAGTCCCTAACCCTATGTTAGGTTTCTAATGCATGGTCGACCTCTGGACAAGTCCCCTCTTTTTGGAGGAGATTTATATGTTGTTATTCTTCATAAACATGGCAGTGGGTGGTATAAACGCTAACTGTTTAAGCAGCATTGGTTGAATTAGGAGGTTCAACTGTGACAGAGTTGAACTATGTGATCAGAGGGACATAGTAAAGCTTAAAAGTCATCAGCTTCTACTGTATTTGTGGACCCATTTTTTTTTGTTCCTTTTTGTCTGTAACGTGAAGTGTTCCTCAGTAATCCACAATTGTTATTTCCGGTTGGTTTGCATTTTCTGCCGATGTTTCTTTTTAATTTTTTAAGATAACTAATCTCTGATTCTAGCTGATTCTCATTTATATACACATTTATGTATCACATAACTCTGATTATGGTTATTGTTAAATAAAATAGACTGTTAGATCGTATGTTCAGCATCTCCTGAGTGTAAACCAGGCCCGTTAAAAATGATATGCACTCATTAAAGAAATCCCATTTAAAATCTTGGAAAGCCTACATTAAGAATACTTTCTCGTAATCCTCTGTCAATCTTTCCTGCACCTGTTAGCATGTTTAGAAAATAGCTTTTTATAATTCAACCATCTTATTGCAAGTGGAAAAAGACTCACAAAAGTAATTCTGATTATTCAAATTGTTTTGTAAAACATAAAATTAAAAACATATCCTATAATAAGCACTAATAAACTTAGCAACTAGATATAAATAAGATATAGGTTATTAAAGTATTCTAATATGATGGGAAGGAGTTATAGGCTCATATAATTATCCTTGCTGAATGTAAACAGTTTTCGAGATAGTTTTGACTATTTTTAGTGCGTGAATCTTGATGTTTTCTTGGTTATACCCATGGAACTGGTGCAGCTTCCGTCATCCCAGTGCTTGTTTTTAACTCTCCAATGCATAATAAACCTATGAACTCCATTAACTGTAATGATATGCATGCAAGGATGCAAAGGCCTTTGCTTGGCCCTCTCACTGACTCAAAGGAGAAGCCAAAACGAGTATGACGCCCAGTCCCATGCAAGTAATCAGGACCGTCATTTTTCATTTGAAAACAAGTCCTCTTCAATAATGGGAATGCTGAGAAAGGTTATTACAATAACAAATGAGTTGACGGGGTGATTTATGCTTGAAACAAATGTACCTTCTGATGGAATCGTCTTTAATTCCTTATAAATCCCGGGCTTAGTGGACAGGGTCTGATTCTGGGAATTCAGCAGTTGAATTCACTCAGTACTTTGAATTCACTTGGTTCATTTCTTGTGGACCAAACATCTGCTTTCCATAGTCCACCCGGCAGGTATCTGCTTGGGGATTAGTGATGCTTCACATGATTGTACATCATAAGACATGGATGTGTAATTACATTAAATATGCTTCATCTCTTTGGTCTCACTTATCCAAAATCACTGATATTTGAGCCATTCAATAATAGTTCCCCATAAACTGCTTTACTTTTTAAACAACTGTGTCTTAAATTAATGTAGTGGTTTTAACTTCAAAATGCTCCTGAAATCTTCCCCTTTAATTTTGTTGTTGAGTGTGCCTTCGTTCATTGATTCACACTTGCATTTTGAATGAAACAGTCCTGAGGCTACCTAGACACAGAGCTAGGCTTGTGCATCGCTAGGATCTGAATGAAATTCTGAGAACTTCCCTGCAAATGGTCCGCACAGGATCATGGGCTTTTATGGTGCTGTGGGGCTTAAGCGTGGGATGGACCACTGCTGCTCACCAGCAAAGGCTTCCGAAAATGCCCTGCAGGCCACAAAGGAATTGGGCCTTGTTCTTGTCAGTTCATCTTTGCCAGGTCTCACCTCCCTCTATTATGAGGTGTCAAAGTTGAAGTCAAAAGCAGTCTTCTAGGTTTTGCTCAAAAACAGCTCAGCTCCTTCTCACAAATAATTTCGCTCATTTTCCTCGGAGATTCTGCAGTTTTTGGACCCTGCTAACAAGCTCTTCTGTTTACATCAGCTAATTATTACATCACCTACCATAGTCTGAAAGCAGCCAAATTACAATTCCATGAGATTAAGCTTTCAAGAAGCCCTCTACTACTTGTGGGTATTTCTTTCCCTATCCATTCCTACCAAGAAGAAAGAATGGTGACCATCTTGTATTCTTGTGGCACCCCAAACATCTATCATTGTTCCTTACACAGAATGGAAGCTTAATAAGTTCATCTTATGCTAACTTACATTCAATTTAACAAAATGAGTGGCTGTGATAAATCTAAAATAATGGTCATGGTTAGGACAGTTATTGCATTATAAAATGGTGTTGGCTTATTTGCAAATTTACTGAGTATACACTGTGTGCTAAATGTTGTTCTAGATGCTTGTGATATAATGGCAAGCAGAAAAGATTGTTGCTCTCATTCTAATGGGAAATAATAGAGGACTCAGAGATACATACATCATATAGTTAGAAAAAGAATAATAAGGTTTCTGATGAACATGAGATAGGGAAGTTGTGAGATAGCATGCCTGGTTTAGGAAGGTGAGGAAGTTTTTATTTTTGAGATAATGCCATTTAGGCTAAGACCTGAGTTGTGAGAGGAAGTCATTATGTGGTAAAAGCACACTGAGCTTGTGCAATGGACCAAAGTGAAATAAGGAGAAAGTGTGGAAGAAAAGCATGGAGCAGTAGCAGAATTTATAAAATGTGCTGTGAATTGCTGCTAATTGCAGGCAGTTGGACAGACAGCACAGGAGGAAATGATGTCTTTCTCAGACCTTTGGAAATGGGGGGTGAGTTGGAGGCCTCTCCTCTCTTTTTCCATCCCTCTTATCTTTCCTCCTTTTCTTCCTTCCTCTCAGATTGTTGCATCAAAATTCTAGTGATACTGGCTATTTATTATACAAATACATGTGTGTGAGGTTATTACCCTTTCAGTAGCCAGAGCTATTATATGGAAGAGATATTAGGCCTGTTTGGTCTAGTACCAGAGAACAAATCTAGAACATGAGGAATCAAAAAGAGGAGAGCAAAAGCAACTTTATTGTAACTGGAGCTGTCCCAGTGTGAGCTAGGTCTCCCTGTGAGGGTTTCCCACCACCAGAGTTATTCAGTCCAGGGTGGGGTGACAACCTGCTAAGGGTTCTGCAAGGACCCTTGTGGGATGATGTATCCTAACGGATTCATATGCCTGGTTATGTCCTGTATATTTGTTTGTATAACTTCTCATTGTAAATAATTTGTATCACAAACTTAAAGTATAAAAATACTTTGGTTCTTGTGAAACCTGAAAATTCAACAATATTCTTTCTCTGCACACATTATATTATAGTATTGGATCATTTAAAAAATCCTATTAGGTAGATACTATTTTGTCATACAATAAAAAGTTAGATAGGTGAACTTATTTGGTCATAAACTTAAAGAAAAATTAGTCTAAGGATCAAGGCTCCTTTGTATAACTTGTTTAATAATTCCCATCTCAATTCCTTCAAGTCGGGTGCTTGGAGTTTGCAGACTGTCAAGCATTATTCAAAGTCAACTCTCTTCACAAAACATAAAAAAAAGTTGATTTATATGGTAGTTTTCTTGGATGTAACAAATCCTTTCTTAAAATGACCAATTATTTAAGTTAATTTACCTCATCAAGTTTCCTACACTGATGAGCAATCTTAGCATCAACTTGTAGATTACTATTGTAATTTGCTAGTAGTGTAGCCTTTGTATAAAATAACACTGACATGCCTAGCGTTACTGCATTTAAATTTGATGGTGAACAGGGCGAGTGACCGGGAAGACCCTGGAAGACACTACACGCAAACTTTCAAAGAGAATTTGATGTAATTAACTAAACAGGAAGACTGCAGCTCCGACAGTGACATAAATTTAAATGGATTTGTTGAAAGAGTAGATCTCTTAAGACTTTCTCCATAGTCAAAGGCATTTTCCGGTTATGCTCAAATGTTGTGTGAAAAGAAAATATTTTTCCACCACTATTTTTGGCTACATGGGGAAAATGTTTCATTTAGGATTTTGTTTTAATATTAAATGAAAACTGCCTGATGCTTCTTTCTATATTGGAGAAGAAATACTGCAAAGCTCACTTTCGTAGAGGTGGAAAATAATTCCATTCTTCAGAGGAAAAATGAATACATTGTTAAGCTGAGTTTTCTGAAAAACTGTATAATAAACAAAGTAGCTGAATCTTCAGCAGCATTTGCCAGAAACTGAAACAAGGTCAAAGGTGGCTGAAGATGTGAAATAAGAGGAAATGGAGGAGAAAGTCTTGCAGTGGCTACAATTCAATTCTGGCAGATTAGACGTGATAGTAACCAGGTCCTTTTATTCACTAATCAGCATGATACTAAATATCTTCACAGCATAATGACTTACAGTAGAACTTGAATTGTTTTTCTCCCATCAGTAATATGAGATAAGAATAAGGAAACTTAACTTGCAGTTGTCACAAGAGTGAAATGTAACCCAGGGAGTTAAAAAAAAATAGTAACTTTGATCATTGGTATGGTTCCTGAAAAGGATTCATAGCATTAAAATAGCTACAGACTGATTCACATAATTCACTTCTTCTTCTGCGCTATCTCTCAAATGAGTTTGGAAGGGATTTCAGTGAGTTGCTGTATGAGTTTCTTAGGGCTGCAGTGACAAAGCCCCAAACACAATTGTTTTAGAACAATAGATTTTTCTTTTCTTTCTTTCTTTTTTCTTTTTCTTCTTTGTTTTCTTTCTTTCTTTCTTTCTTTCTTTCTTTCTTTCTTTCTTTCTTTCTTTCTTTCTTTCTTTCTTTCTTTCTCTCTTTCTTTTTTTGTCTCACAGTTCTGAAGGCCAGATGTTCAGTTTCAAGGTGTGAGCAGGATTTGTTCCTGCCCAATGTGCTAGCAAGGGAGCCCCAGCACTCTCTCCTGACTTCTGGTGATCTCCAGCATTGTTTGGTTTCCAAAAGAGTCACCTCAGTCACCGGGACATCTTCTTGTACAGTTTCCTATTGCTTTCTTTCTGTGCATGCCTGTCTCTGTTACTAAAATTCTGTGTTATAAGGACACATATCATATCAGGTTAGGGTTCATCCTAAGGATTTCACCTCATCTTGCTAACCACTATAAAAACCCTATTTCTCAGTAAGGTCACATTTTAAGCACTGGGAGATAGGAGATCAACAGAGCTTTTTAAGGGGACACAGTTCAGCTTATAACAATCATGGTAAACATCCTTTTTTCTTTTTTTGAGAAGGGAATCGAAGTGTTGACCATATATGAAGAAGCTGCAATTCTTTATACTTCTCATTATGCATCTCACAGACATACGAAACTACTTTTTGATGGACTGATCGTGATCATGGGATATAGTCATTCTTCACAGTTCATTAGTATGGTTAATCCATTCAGGTACTCTTCAGGTGTGAAGACTTGATTTGTTAGCTAAAGCATGGGAAGCCTTCTCCACTGCCCATGTCACCTCTGGTCCCCTTACTAAATAATGCTGAGCAGCAAAGACTCGGGGTGAGAGGACATGGACAGAGAGCCTTTGAAGATATATCTGAGACCTGTACGCAAATTTAAGTGGGATTTAGAATCCTTGACTTCGAGGATTTGGAAGAACTGCGAAGAAATCAATGATAACTTTCTCTGCTTATCTTTCTTCGGCTCTGCCTAATTTCCCACGTTTTTCCATTTTGCTGATCTTTGACCTGAGCAACATCATTGCTTGACCCTTTGTCTGCTGAGGTGGACCTGCTTTCTCTCCTGTTTTCTTCATCCAACTGAACTCCATGCACCTCCAAGTTCTGCTAACTTAGTCATTTCTGCTTACTCTTCTGCATATGATTTGAAACTCTGGTATTCATGTTTCACCTTGCAGCAAACCTGTTGTGTTATTTAACTCCTGAACACTTTTGGCATCTGAATGATATCTCTTAACCTGGTGTAGAGCTTCCAGTGTCCAGGAACTATTTCTTTCCCTAGTCTCACAGAGCTTGGTATACATTTGGTACTTGATGAATTCATAATTGAAGTTGAAAACTATTGTTTACCGTAAATAAGATGTTTTTGCTTTCTGGTTTTGGTTATTAATATACATGTATAAATTGGAAATGATGGTCTTAAAATGCTAAGCCACATTTTCAGAGAATCTCCTTACTTCTGCGTAATGTACACAAGAATTCTCAGAACATTCTAACAACCTAGGAAAGAGGCGTATCAACCTCCCTGATTTATAAGTTACTATATTGCAGTTTATGATTCTTTTCCAAGATCCTGAGATTCTTCAGTCAGTACAAAAACAAAACTATAGAATATTTGATGTAATTTAATATTTTGTGGGAAGTAGTGAAAAAGCTGGTATTGTTTTCAGATTGCCTTAGGGCCCAAACAGAGCAACACAAGTGGACAAGTGAGCGGCTAACACCTGGATGGCACAGCTCCGCAGGCTGCTGAGGTGGTGTGAGCGTGGTAATGTATATAATCCTGAAGGGTTAAAGCAGTAGGAGCCATCATCATTGTGAGGGGAGTGGCATTCGTTGACTGTACACGTATCTGTATGTGTGCATCTGTGCAGTGCAATTAGATGCCATTGAACTAGATATTTTAATTTCCTGAAGTGTGTCCTCCCTGAGATTCACAGAATTGGTAATGTTGGCTTGATGGTCCACAGGAAATTGAAATAATGGAATTCTTTGGTAGCACATGAGTTGACCCTGTAGATAGAGGCTGCACCTAAATAGCATATTGAGGAATAAATTCTAATTCCTTGATTATAAAGGCCTCTTTTCCTGAGCACAGCACCTTGCCAACTATCTTTTTAATCTCTGCAAGGAAAACCCCAGCCTGATTCCAAACTCCCTTTCTCTATAATGGGAAATCTCTCTGTGTTTGATGAACCTAAGTGAAAAATGCAGTCTCATATCCATGTATTTATTAAATCTCTGGTTGCATAAAGGCCTCACTCCAAAGTAATGTTCAAAATAAATTGCTTCCATGATTGTATTGTTAGAATGCACATGTATGATTTCTTCTCTCTGCATTCTAAGATGACAATGTATCTTGGGAGCATTAATGATACAAATTCAAACTACCAGGGCAATCAGCAACAGACAGATCAGAAAATTGTAGTGATTGGCCTAAAGACTCCTTCTGAGTTCTTAGTGCTTGGAAAGCTCAAAAGCCTCCTCCATGAGATCTGGTTTATCATTTTTTTTTGCCCCTCCAGAGCCTCTAAGTCAGAAAAAATGGTTTTTGCTCAGAGCATGATAGTTCTTCTCTGTGCTTGGAGTTTACCTGAGTGCTTCTTCAAGAGGTCAAATCTGCATCAAAACAAAACTTTCTATGAATCTCGCAGCTCCACTAATCCCTGACACTCTATTCTTTCTGCAATACACAGGCGAGTGTGATTTCTATGGTAGGTCATTTTCAATTCCATCGAATGCTTGCTACAGTGAGCAGACTTGTATCTAGTGAACAGATTGGGAAACCAGCATGTATCCACGTGCTTTGTGGAATTCTTGCTGCTCTTGGATTATCAGCATCCAAGTGATCAGAAACACTCCCATGTGGCCAATATTTTTCCATTGCTTATCAGGTACTACGTACCTTGCGTAGTTATCTCACTTACTTCTTGCCTTTCTCCTTTGAAGTGGGGATATTTATTATCCTATTTTACAGATGGATAAACTAAGGCTTATCAAGTTTGAGAAATTTGCTGATGTTTGCTGGGTTGGTGAGAAGAAAAGTTGCGATTTGGACCCAGGCAGACAGATGCCAAAGTGTGGAGGCTGGATCATCTTGTCACGCACATCTCTGAGACAGTAGAGGGCAGTGGTGGCGAACCTACAGCATGCATACCTCAGCAGGCTGTTTGTACCATGGAAAGCTCTAAAAGGTTTGCCATCATTGGTGGAGGGTGTGGTCGGCAGTTGCTGCCGTTTAGAACCAGAAGCCAACTTTGCTGTTCTCTCCTCTGGGGATCATGGTGGGTTTCCATACCGGCCTAAGCTGTTGCTACCTTCTTGTGAAGTAAAGCAACAGGAACTTGCTAAACAGAACTGTAGGGAGAGTTAAATGTGATAATACAAATAATATGTTTCATAAATGTTAGCTATGACAATTGTATTTTGTCGTTTCATAGGGTCTGTTCCTAACTCTGTAGTTTAAAGGGTCGTCCTGATGGTTCTTTCCATCAAAAAGAGAGTGTTAGTTGATTAATTCCAATCATCTCACCTCTCAATAGAGGTACAGTGGTGAGTAGAGCTCTGAGTCCTTGTCTGACAGCAGAAAGACCTGGCTTCTAGCATGTATTCACTGAAGTAGGTCCGAGTGAACAGGATTTGGTTGTAATTTGTGCTCAGAGCTCTCATTTGCAAAACAAGAGAATAGTACTAGGTATTCTTCTAAAGTTCTTTGTACTCCTGGTCAATGTGAAGTTAGCCCTTCGTCTTTTGCAAATGCTGCTGTCACTATTTGCTTTTAACAAGAGTTGTACACTGAAATTATGGAAGAGGAGTGACAGGTGGGAATCTCTAAGAGAAATAATCAGAAGGCAGGTATATGTAGGAAGTGGCAGTGGGGTTAGGCGAGGGCAAATGAGTAGAAAAAGGGAGAGAACAAAAAATCAAAAGAGAGCCCAGTGTGGTGGTGCACTCCCGTAATCCCAGCACTCTGGAGGCTGAGGCAGAAGGATTGTTGCAAATTTGAGACCGGCTTGGGCTACAAAGTAAGCCCAAGGCCACCCTGAACTGCCTAGCAAGACCCTGTTTCAAAAAAAAAAAAATCAAAAGAAACAGGAGATATAAGAAATAATTGTAAACAAACAAGGTAAGGACTAGGAAAATGACTCCATTTGTTTAATCGAAATCAGTAGGATATGGTGTCTTACTTGAATTTGTCTTACCAAAATCGATTTACTTAAAGGTCCAATGTCTATCGACATATTATCTATATCAAACTCTGGTTAAATTAAAGATTTTCAGTGTAAAAATGAAAGCATAAAATAACTAGCATAATATTCTAAGGTAATATTTTCTATAATATCAGAAAAAAACTTTCTACAAATGATACCAGACAATCATAGAAAGAAAAGACTGATAAGTTTGACCACATTAAGTGAAAATAAAACCAAGCCAAAATGCAAGGAACAAAATCTTCTGTGGCCAAAATACCATTTACAAACCACAAAGGACAGTGAGAAACATATTCGAAGCAGGCACATCCAAATAATCTTTATTTCAGTTATGTTGAAGTCTCTCAAGTCAGTAAGAAAAACAAAACATTCCAATAAGAAGAATGGGAAAAAGGAGATAAGTAGGAATTTTACACAAAAATTGTTGCTAAATGTCCACCAAATTTATAAAGAAATATGAAATACAATATTGAGATGGAGAGAACCAGAACCGGTCCAACCGGACCGCAACGCCCCGGCACCACGCGGCGCAGGCTTGCATCAAGGGAGATCTGATCCGCCTTCCGGGGATGGGGGCTCCGCCACCCCGGAAGAGAACCAGAACTGGTCCAACTGGACCCCAACTTGCTGGGACCACGGGGCACCGGCGCGCGGGCTCAGAATCAAGGACATCACCCCCCCACCACCACCCCCCCCACCCCCCCGTAAGCAAGCTGCTGGCTCTGAGGTCTGGCTAAATTGATGGCAACTAAGGTACATAGAGCAACTAGACACTAGTGTTTTTTCATAGATTTTGCAGACCTCTGAACAGCACCCTGAATGTCTCTTTGTATGATAACAATAGGCAATGTTGCAGACACGGGGGATTCTCTTCTGTCTGTTCTTTGAGGCCCAATGTGGTTCTCACCACCTTGTTTTACACTGATCGTTATTATTTTTCTCTTTTTTTTTCCTTTATTTTATATTCTGTTTTTATTGATTTTGTATCGTTTTGTTTTTGGTTCAATCCTACTACACCTGTTGGAATGGTCAGCTAATTTGAAGATAGCAAGATATGTTATAGTAGCTATTGTACTCATATTATTGGTCTTTGAAGTTCTGTACCACTCCTACTGCTTTGTTTTGATTGACTTTATTTGTTGCATTCTGTTATATTTTACTATCTTTAAAATAAAATTAAAAAAAAAAGAAAAAATATTGAGATGGCATTTGAAAATGATCAGATTGTTCAAAAAGAAAAAGATCTATTTTATTAGAAGTGAAGGGGACAGAAACTGACTTCTTATTTTGTGTGTGGAGCATGAATTGTGCAGTCATTGTGAATGATAAATAACAAAGGCACTCTTTCATATAGTTATTTAAATAAATGCATATGCTTTCCTATGAAACCAACCAATAAATGCAAAAAAACCTATGTACTACTTTTAATTGCAGGAAAACAACTCAAATGACTACTAATAAGGGATGAATTTAAGATATTATATCTATACAATGAAATAACCTGTAGCCATTGCAAAGCTTATATAGCTCTATCTTAATTCATAAGGAAAGATATCCACAAAATAAGAAGATACTCTGAGGCAGTTTGTATAGATAGTAAGAAAATACTGTGACTAATAATTAATATTGATGTCATTATCTGTGGTTCTAGGGATCAAGCTAGATCCTCACACATACCAGACACATGCTTTACCATTGAGCTACACTCCCAACCTGTGGAAGTAGTTTAATCAGGAGGTGTTGCCAGGCACGCATCTAGGAGAGTGAAGTGATATAGGAAATGGAGAGAAGTCAGCTCAAGTTAATGATTAAGGTAAGATGGGAGCGGGTGCTGGAGTCTGATGCAGTAGGGAACTCATCTGATGCGATAGGGAACTTGAGGAAGCTGGAGTAATGATTCTCCAAATCTCCATTCATCTTTGCTGAGAGCTATTCCCAGGGCTTAGCTCTTCCAGCAGCCTTCAGTGTGGATTGAGTAAAAGCCCACAGGTAGAGTGGCAAGTGGGACAGCAGGGCCATGTGCTGTGTTACAACAGTGAGAGGTAAAGGGATATGAACAGGATACTGATCATGTCAGGTGCAAGGACTAAGAGAGAACAGAGAGCAAAGACTCAGACTTCAGTTTGCTTTCAGTTTGATTTACTTCCGACCTAGCAAACAAGTAGTATAAAAGACATTTGCAAGATAAGATTCAAGTATTCAAGATGCCCCCTCACTTCCTGCCTGCTTTATAGAGGACAGGCACTTGGCATGGAACAGTCTCTGAGACACTGACCGTATCCAGAGCTCCTCTCTCCCTACTTTTTAGGCCTCCAGACTGAGCAATGAGTGATGTCACCTCAGGGTCCATCGCAGAATCTTGTGCTCTAATTCTTGGACATGCAGTATTTTCTTTTATGTTTTAATTTTCACCAAATCATTAACTTACAGCTTGTTTGGTTAGGACCTACTGTAGGATTAATGTGAATTGATTTATTGTCCATCTTGCCCCTAAAATTGATTTAAGATGGCTAAGAAAAACACATATAAAAGAGCTTATCAAAATACTAATATACACAAGTAAGAATATCAGAGCAAAGGGAGAATCTGTAAATAAATTAAGGGTGAGAATTAGTATACAAAATTCATGACATATTTCTTACGTGATTTGTATATTTGTGAGAGTTGAGTCAGATTTTGGGCTCTAAGTGTCCTAGCATTCAAAATGAAGAAGGGAAATCATTAAAAGAAGAAAGACAATCACTTTAAAGGGACAATTTTCTAACGTTAAAACAAAAACGAAAACCTTCAGAGACACAAAACAAAAAGAACGAAACAACTATTGATCAGAAGCACATCATTTCTCAGATGTCTGAAAGGACAGCAGTGATACGGTAAGAACATCTTTAACACCAACTTCAACACAAATAATAAACGCAGTGAGTTTTATTCTAGTGCTCCGTTGTTCCACTGTTGCTTTGATGATTCTATGTGTACCTTCAAAGCAAACTTCAGCATAATCCCAAAGCAAACTTTCATGGGAACTATTATATGATAAAAATCAATGCCACACAAGTATACAATTTTTAATAGTTTGATTTGACCTGGATAAACTATATATTTTTCAGGAGATCCACTTTGAATATTATTTTGCACAACCAAGCTTTTGATATAACTCCTAAACTTCAAAGAGTTCAAGATCTAGAAAAATCATGCAACGAGATTTTAAAATTAAAATTTAATTTAATTTAATTTTTTTGTGTGAGTGCAGCCAGTTAATGATGGATTCATGTTTCCTGGCAGTCAGTAAACCAAGTCAAATAATAGAACTGACTTTCTTTGAAGAAAATTTAGAAATTTAAGACTTATTATATGGCCTCTACTATCTCTCTGTAGAGATTTCCACATTGTTGAACTACTAATATTTAAAGAATGTCTATATTTGTAGTGTAGATTTTGCTATTTTTAATGCTTCTAACTACAGAGCTATTATTATTTTGGTGGTGGTTGTTTTGATATGTTATTCAAAAGGAAAGTGCCTTGTAGCACAATTGTTTATGGCATGAGCATTTTGATATCTTTTTAAGATCTGTGCAATGAATTGGCTTCACAGCCTGGCATTTTCAGGGAATGTGTGAGCAAGTAGCCTCATTATTGATAAATATTTTAAAACACGTGATATTTACCCAGAAGGTCCCAATAGCTCAGTGTGCCTCCTGCAGAAATGGCATGTAATAAAAAACTCCAGAATGAAATTTCAGAGGAAAAAAGGATACTGCACTTAAACAAAAATTCAATAAAAGAAATGTTAGAAAATCCCCAAAGCATTCCAACCAAGTTATGGATTAATTGCTTGGCACATCTCCTTTTTTAATTCCAAGCTGCCTTTTTGTTAGCTGAGTAAACAAAGCATCTAGAATAAGTCAACTTCAGCCAACAATGACAGCCCATTAACATCATGACTGATAATAATGATAATTCCCAAAGGCGTTGACGAGGTCTACACATACGCAATATTCTACCAGCCGGGACTGTGTTAAGGAAGAAAAAAAAATGGCTCTTGTCCTCTTTTCTAAAAGAAATAAAGAAAAAAAAAAGTAAAGTATATGGGCAGAATGAGAAGGGCCTCTCTTGAGTCTAGACTTCCACATAGTTGGTCCATGACTTTTGTGAAGGGGGTTTATGGGCACAGCTTGCAATCAGTCCTGTCGGGTATAGGAAAGGGCAAAGGAATTCTTAAATCTTAAATCCACAAAGCTTTACAAGGCTACTAGATCAGTGCATTTTAGGACTGGAAACTGATTGGTAGTAGTACACTTGCTCATGCCTCAACTGCACAAAACTGGTAGTCAGTACGCTTGCTCATACCTCAAGGAAAATATTTCCTTAGAGACTATTTTATTTACGTAAAAGAGATTCTACCTCCTCTTCCCTTCCTGAATTCAGAGTTCCAAGGCTGCAAGGTTCTGCCTTGTGTACTGTTTATAGAAGGTGTGTAGTGAACATTAAATGACCTTCAGTCACAAACAAGGTGCATTAGTTTTTTTTTGAAAACAAAAACAAAAACAACAAAAACAATAACACAGCAACCACACAGTCTTCCTCCACCCAAAAAAGAACCATCAAAATAAGTATCAATGTAAATTCTGAGTCTAACCTTTCGGCAAAGCCTTATTGTTTACACTGTTATTGTCATCACAATCTGATTTCTCACAGATAGTATGATGGAGACATTTATGTAATCAAGAATTCTCCCACTGCATCAGGTAATAATCTCTACAGAGGAATAGTGTAAAGTGACCCAGACTCTTCTTTTATTTTTGTACTGGGAATTGAACTCAGGACTTTGCTCTTGCCAGGCAGGCGCTTATGCCACTGAGCATTGACCCAGACTCTTTGACCTTCAGAATGTTGCCACCATACTCATATATTTTACAATGAAAACGTTGCCCAGATCTCTATGACAGCAAAACAAAGTTTTCGCCTACGTATCATGATTGAGACGCTGTTCACTCCTGTGAGTGCCTGATCCTGGTGTGAATTTGGATGCTTATTCATTAATATCCTTTGAGAATTGAATTTACACTAGTATACTGAATCATATCCATGCCTCTTATTTTAACCAGGGTCAAAAATATCATATCTACTCCTTTTATTTTAACCAAGGTCAAAAAGAAAAAGAATAGTTTAAAAATAGATAAATAAATTATTGGATTTTTTAATCTGAAAGGGATAGTAGAAATTAGTTCAGTTCTTTAATTTGACAAATAAGGAAACTAAGTTCCAAAAGGGGCTTAAAACTCATCTATGATCATGCAGCTACCCAGATGCACAGGTTATACAACCACATCTTTCCTATGGAGCACATTAAAGGAGTTAAAAATGGAAAATAAGATCCATCTTTTGAGATATACCACTATTTGTGTATATTGGGATTATTGTTAGATACTTTTTAGATAGTATTAACCTAAGTTGGGGGTTAGGGTTAGTCTCTGATTATTGCTGGAAAAATGTTGTTGAACACTTTTATAATAATATACAGTACTAGGTTTTTGGATTTAAGAGACTCGTTTATTTTATTTTTTTCCAGCAAGTATTTGTTGAGAAACTGTTGTGAGTAAGACACTATGATAGGTGGTATAAGAATTTGTTACAAGGCAAATATCATGGCCTCATTCCCAGAAATTAGGGAAGAACTTCTTTTCTTTCTTTCTTTCTTTCTTTCTTTCTTTCTTTCTTTCTTTCTTTCTTTCTTTCTTTTTCTTTCTTTCTTTCTCTTCCTTCCTTCCTTCCTTCCTTTTTTTTTTTTTTAAAGAAGATCTAGTCTTTGGCTCATTTTGAATGAAAGATTTAAGAGATGTTGTTGGGAAAAATTTTTCCATGTGGAAGGAAACACAAGGAACAAAGTCACAACAGCAGGGAAGCAGAGGGGGCATTAGGGGACCAGCAAACTTAGTGATGTATCACACACAGTAGAAATATGAACAATTGTGGTGGGCATGAGCTACTTGTGGGGCTAGAAAGCAGAGGCCTCAGCCATGAAAACACAAAATAAATTTTTCATTGCACTACGTTTTAAATATCCCCAGCATGCTGGATTGACAACTGGTGGTCAACTCGTAACACCAGCTGAACTGAATCAGTGTGGTGCTGAGCATGGATGGCCCACCTGAGGATCATTGCCAAGATAAAAGGGAGAAATGGAGAGAAATACATAGTGTTGTTGGTTCTCCATGGTGTTGTTGGTTCTTCCGTTGCCATTGGTTCTCCTGGAGGAGCTTGTCGGGCTTCTTTCCTGAAGTGAACTTGGCTGTTCTTATTGTCAGAGGAGTTCAGGACCTTGTTGTTGTTGAGAATGACTGAGATTCACTTTGGGGAGCTCTGGTCTTTAATTTGAGCATTGCTTCCTGGCTCCAGAGGGGAAGATGATGTGCTATTCAATCTCTAGAAGATGCTTGTCGTGCTGGCTTCCTGATATGAATTTGGCTGTTATCGTCAGATGAGCTCAGGACCTCGTTGTCGCTGAGGATGGCTGTGGTACTCTTCCAGGGAGTACTGGTCCTTATTTTGAGTGTCGTTTCTTGGCTCCAGTGTAGAACCCCAAGCCTGATGGCACAGATCCTTCATTCTGCTGGCACAGACTTTCTAGCTTCCACTGCTGACCTTTGCGCCTTCCCAAAGCAGATCTGTGAAACACACTTGCGTGAGTCATTGTCGTGGGTTCTAGGTCTCCAGTTGGGCTTGTGGGAGGCATTATCATGGGCTCTAGGCCTTCAACTGTTCTCATTCAGGACATCGCCATGGGATCCAGGTCCTCAGTTGTATTCTTTGTGTCTCAGTGTGTGGACAGATTTCCTGCACTCTTTCTTTTGTGTCTGACTTTTGGGTGACTGTTATAAAATAATACTACAAATTATGTGTTCTGTATGTAATCATTTTCCTTGCAGTCCCTTGACTACAACACCCAGAAAGCAAAGTGAGTCGAACAGATATAAAATCGTTTTTTACTAAAGGATCCCAAGGATTTTATTAATCCACTGCGTTTAAATGTCCTCCTGTCTGCCCCTAGATTGAGTTCATTGTTTACCAGTGAAGGAGGAGCCTGCAGAATCAAGCAGCAGAATACAATTTAAGTTAAACAGTTCAGGTAACCAGTATATAACTGGAATCCTCACGTCATCAGGCTGTGGGACAGAAGAGGAGATGATTATCTTGAGTTACAATGTTTGCATATTTCTCCACCATCAGTTCATTCATTATTCATTGAACAAAATTTAGTAAGCACTTTCAGTGAGCCAAGCAATGTGCTAAGAACTTGAAGGCAATAATTAAAAAAAAAAAAAAAAACAACAAAAAACAAAAAACAAAGAACACCCCCAATCCCAATAAGGCATTTTTTTTGTCATTGTAGCATTTAAAAATCTAAGTGTGTAAGTGTATAGGGCCATAGACCTGTGTCCCTCAAATGTCTCAATGGCGTGTCTGAGGGGTTGTGCAAGGCAATATGCTGGACTCAATGGCACATATTGTCCAGGCAGTTCCAGGAGAGATTCTAGGTTGGTGGCAGCAAAGCTATGGTGCATGTGTTATTGTGTTTTTCCTTTAAGGCAAAAGATACTAGTGTACGAATTTTTTTTTTCCTAAACTAAAACCTCAGCATTCAGGATTGTCTTAGTTACTTTTCGCTCATTGCTGAGACAAAATACCTGATGCCCAAAGTTAGGGAAGGAAAGGTTTATTCTTACAGTTTCTTGGGAGTTTCAGTCCATTAGTTGGCTCCAAGTCAGCATGGCGGGTCAGGGCTGCCTTTTATGGCAGCCGCGAGCAGCAAGGTGCGCTGGTGAGAGAGAGAGAGAGAGAGAGAGAGAGAGAGAGAGAGAGGTGGAAGAGGAAGCACAAGAGGAAGACCTGTCTTCCATTACACTGTATGTCGGCTCTGCCCCTGGGCGGGTACAGCAAACCAAACATAAGCAAGCGCCAGACTTAGCCCAGTCAAAAGTATGTGAGGACTTGGGGGGACATAGTGTACCCAATACAAGGATTAAATGCAGTGTCAGCACGTTGTGGTAAATACTAAGTGAGTTTTGGGTTGCAATTTGGGCTCCCATCTCTAAAACATTTGCTGTCACTGTTTTAACCGGAGACTTGAAGGTGGAAGAGTTATTAATAAGAAAGAAGAGATCGGTGTGTTAGAAGAGTTGTTTAGGTAGAGAAAAGAGCAATGGCTGGTGTATCAAAGTCAAGGGAAGGTGACAATGAGGTGGCCAGAGGTGACAAGATGAGGCTGCAGGAAGAGCGGTAGGTGAGGAAACTCCTTTCAAGCCAAACCAAAAGAATTGGGTCCAAAGTCATCTCTCTTTCCTATTATTTTCCTGCTTTGTTTCTTTGAATAGTAATTCTAAAGCTAGAAATACAAATATATGCCATTTCCAGAAAAGCTGTGATAAATACTCTTAATTATTTCTAGTTGTGCTGTCCTATTCAGTAGCCATTAGCCACATATGACCAATAAGTACTTGGTATGTGGCTTGTCCAAAGTAAGCTTTGCTGTATACAAATTGGATTTCAAAGCCCAAATACAGCAAAAAAGAACATAAATAACTCAATGCTTTTTATATTGATTGTATATTAAGATGATAATGTTTTAAGTGTCCTGAATTAGCATTGACATCTGTTTTACATGTTTCTTTTTTACCTTTACCAATGTGAATATAAGAAAATTATAAATGACATATGTGCCTTACAAACTGTTTCTGTTGGACAATACTGGGTTCAAATAACTGGCTTTTTTCAGGGTAAGGCAAGCATGCCTCTGTGGTTAGGTGCTCTGCTGAAACATCTTCCTGAGCCAAACCAAATTTACTATTAAAACAGACACATCACTGTCACTGAATCAATGTCAGTGACTCGGAGGCCAAGCTGAGAGTTAGCTTTGCTGGATCAATGTAAAAGGCATTTACTAAGCAAATGAGCACTGGCAACTTGTTTGACCACAGGCTCGAGCTTATTTAAGAGTAATAATGTAACAATTGCCCAGCAGCATCCTTATATTTGAACAACTAATGGGAAAATTATGTGTAATGCAAATATGTATTTATGGTCAGAGGACTTTTACTTGGCAATAATTTATTACTCATTGTTGCTAGGCTATAATGAATATAATTAGTAGTAAATAATTCTTTCAAAATTTCATAATTTAAACTTAAAAAAACAAAAGCAAAAACAAATGACAACTCTAGCTCTTCCAGTGAATCTGAAGAGATTATTTCCTATGGCTTCCTCCACTGGTCTTTCCTTACTGATAAAGCTTAGTATTATAGACACAAGAATGAATCCAAATAGACAAAATATCTCCCAGTTAAAACTCAAGCAACACAAATATACTGACACTACATGGGTTTAAGAAATGGGCACACTGACTCTCTGAATGTGTGAAGGGTGAGGACCCTGGAATGGGGTATAAACTTGTTTTTGTTACTTTTCTGCTTTTACTGTGGACAATTTCTTTTAGCTATAACTGTGACACATTTCACAAAGCAAGCTGATGACCACAACAATTGGAACATTCACTCTAGGGTGATGGCAAATGGGAATCCAACCATCTTCTCTCCAGGCAAAGCCTTCATGGGCTGATCCAGCTGAGGAGGCTGAGAACAAGCTCTCAAACTTTGTCCACAGTTATTGGAAAAGAGCCATGGAGCTTCAAACCTCAAGCGTTGTTTTGAAAGAAGCAATATTCACACTTAAAAGACCAACTGTGTGTTCTACTTTCTTTGAGAAAGTCTAACAGAAAATTCATGACTGAGTTATACTTGAACAAATAGCCTACTTCTCATTGCCCCATATAGTTCTGTGGAAGATTCCCATCATTATTTATTTTAGACCAGAATAGAGAACTCGCTCCAGTTCCATCTTCAGATTGTGCATTTTTAATTGAATCACTGTTGCTTTATCTAAGTGCAGAAAATAAAACCAGAGAATTTCCTAAGCTGCTGTCATACAGAAGCTGCAGAAAACTGATTACAGAGCAGGTTTGGAGGCTGTTGTATTAACTTTCTTACAAGAATGCATGATTGTTTTAGTATTTTGGTATAGTAAATCGATTCCTTTGGTGAGTACAACTTTAATGCATAGAAAAGCATTTGTGACGGCCTAGCCACTTATAAAATAAGACATTTAGTAATGTAATAGTTCTAACATTTAAACCTCAGTTGAATTTCCATGCACAAGTGGTTAAGAACTCAAAACAAGTAATTATGAATAGCATATGTATGCAATAAGAGAAGCACTAGCCGAAAAAAGTTATATTTATGATATTGGCAAGAGGGATACATTAATTGACTGCAGAAAGGAGTCCACATAATATTTACATTTTCAAAAGGATATGAAGGAGATTCTAGTAACTTAAATGCACTTGGCTTTATTTTGTGAAGCAAAGCCTAGGGGAACACTAATCACAAGAGAGCTGATGGAGCTCTGTCTAGAGCCTTCTGATTTCATTTCAGACACTCAGATGAGATCGATAGCTAGATAGTCTCATAACACTGAGACTCATAACAAGGTAACATTGTTGGTTGCGTTAAAGAGCACAGTGGTTTCCAAAGTGATGCACAGTTAATAAAAGGCTTTAGAGTTGGAACTTTCTGTAAGGTTATATAAGCATTATCCTGCTGTTTCTCATGTGAGCATTCTTTTTTCTCTACCTAGCTAGTAGTCAAAATTGCTTAAAGAAATCGTGTGTTTTTTTTTTTTTTTTTTGTACCGGGGATCAAACTCATGACCTCGTGCTTGCCAGATGGGGGCTTATGCCACTGAGCTAAATCTGCAGCAGATCTTCATGTTGGGTTTTCTTTATAAAATTGATGTTCTTCTCTTCCTAACTCTGCTTACCAAAGTTCTACTACATTTTAGGACTTGGTTCAAATCTCTATCTGCTAAGAAATCAGAGATTTGACTATCAACCCCAGCTTTGCTGAAGGCATCTTTTCATAAAAGTCACAATGCACTAGCTCACCCCCCTACCTGCATTATATTTAGGTGTTGAATTTATGTCCCTCACTAGGGTACAAATTTCTAGGAGTCAGGCTCTGTGTCTTATTTAATTTTGTCTTTTGCCTCCTGCTTCCGCTCTTCATCCCAAAGTGCCAAACAGAGGTTGTATAAATAGAAGATATTCAATAAGTATTTGTTGAAAGAATCAGTGAAATGAGTGTAAAGTTTGCAATGGAAAAAATAACACGTCTAAGACTTGGTTCTCAGTTAATTTAAATCTGTGCGTCAGCTATAATGAATTTTTGACAGGATGAGTTCCAATCTAAAGTGCACAGACTCTGAAGCTGTCCATTTCACTCTCTGACACTCCCTCCTGAAACCACGGGCTCCCTCCACTGAGTTGCTAAAATCCACCTGAAATGAAGGGAAATAAATATAGTTCTGAGGATTCTGAGATTGCTCTTGATATGCTTAACATCCTATCAGGGTATAGAACATACAAATTAAAACATATTGTTACTTTAGACAGACAAAATTTAATTTATTAATAAAAAATGCTATTTTAATGTAAAAAAATTGATGAGAAGAAGCAACATACCCTAGATTTTATAACCAGAGACTTATTTTCCAGGTGTATTTGTCTTGTGTCTTTGTTATGCCAAACAATGAAGAAATAAGACAAATACTCTGAAATTTCCACCTAAAACGTTTTTTGCTTACTGTATCCAGCTACTAGCCAAAATTGCTTTAAGAAATCGTCGAATTATCTTGATGAATTTTTCAATTTTACACTAATTACTGTAATGAGAAACCTAATGACCTAATTGCTCCTCAAGGAGAAATTGTTTGGCATATTTCCATCAGTTTCTGGTGGAAAGATATAGCATATACTATGGTTTTAAAAATATATGGCTATCAGCCCAGGTTAGAAAGCTTGGAAAATATGGTAGAAGAGAGATATCATCTTGCTATTAAAAGGTTCTTGTGATCATATATTGCATTTAACCTCAATCATGAATTAAGTATTATTTCCTTAATAATTCCCCCAATTTGTGTCATGTCTGTTTTCCTGTGCCATGTTTTCTGAGGAGTTCTTCAACTTGGCCTCTCTCTATTATTTCTTGCATTTACCCTAATGTCACGTGCTTCTCCAAGCATGAACCTTATATAAATCAGGTTAGCTAAAGTGATCAGATTGTTTTCTTTTAGCTGAAGAATGATCCTTAATCCCCCAATGGTGTAGGAAAGATGTATCCTTTTGGGGTAGGAATTCCCCCAAATCCCAGAATGAACCTTATAGTCACCATCAGTAGAGAGCTGAGTTATCCAGTTTCCTCTAGGGTGGTCTCCTAGAAATGATTCTGTCTCTTAGATCCCAGCACTCTCCAGAGCTCAATTGTGCTGATGCACAATTTTGTAATTTTATCAGATCATATTTCTTGTTCTTCAACAAAACAGTGGAACAGTGTCATTATTATTTTCACCAAAAAATTCCAGTCCACAATTATGGTGGGCAACAGCTTGCTTAGAGAAGATGAATATTTTCCTCGTGCTTCAGTTTGTTAAAGGAGGTAAAATGTCTAGGAGGATAGAGGTCTGCTATCTCGGTTGGCTAACACCCAATGTTAGAAAGGCCAGCTTTGCAGGGTCTCATCCCAGATGGACTGATTAGTAGGATTTACTCTATTTCTGTTTTTTCAAATATTTTTTGCCTTTGTCTTCTGATATATAGTTTTTTACTTTATGAGGCTGTTAGGAAAATTAAATGAATTAATGTTTTTGTAATTCACAAAACACATACATAACTATTAGTAAATGGTAGCTGTTGTTATTTTTTTATTATTATTTCAGTATTTCAACTGATGATTATTTAGCACTTCCTGTGACTCAGATTCTGTGCTAGGTGCCTCTCATTCACAATAGATCAAGTGCAGTCCAGAGGACACCGGGAAGACTCTTTTAGGGAAGTGACAGTTAAACAGAGACAGGAGAGAAAAACAGGATATAGGTAGGAAAAGGGAGAAGTAGAAAGAAAAGCATCTCAGGAAGAGGGAACAGTAAGTGCAAAGGATCTGGGATGGAAGGGATCCTGGGGATCAGAGGAGCCAAAGAGAGCCAGTAAAGAGGACAATAGCATAAAGTAGATAGACACAGTGCCAGTCTAGGGTAGGCAGCCTTCTGTTTTGCTCAGACGAAGGATTTCTATGGGAGTTAACCCTTGTAGAGCTAAAACCTGGACAGTCCCAGGTAAGCAAGGATGGCTGATCCTTCCAGCCTAGACTCAGCTTGGCAAGTCATGACTGAGATGGAAGTCTTGGGGTTCAAACTGATATAGACAAGTGATCTTGTCTGTCAGGAAAAGACAGCATAAAGGATGAGAATGATCAATAATGATCATTAACATGGACTTTGAGAGATTATACAAAGGCACTAAATGGCCCCATAGTTAGTTTGCCATTTAGGAACCACTCATTTATAAACTCATTCAGGATGAGTCAATGTGCATACCTCCATCCAGATTTGAGATTAACTATATGGAAGATACCAGCTTCCATGGATTATTGCCCAATCTTCCCTTTATGTGCATTCTGTACATTCTTATGTCATTTAAGAGGATAGATTTCTGGCTAAATGAAGCTCACACTTATTTCTAATTCTTTTAAGTCATTGGTCTACTAGAGTTGCTCATAACCTTACAATGAAATGATGCTGTGATGATTAATTTTATGTGTCAACTTTTCTGGGCCATGGGGTACCTAGATATTTGCTCAAATACTGCTCTGGGTGTGCCTGTGAGAGCATTTCTGGATGAGATGAACATCTGAAATGATAGCCTGAGTAAAGCAGATTGCTCTCCCCGAAGTGCACAGACCCCATGGAATCAGTGGAAGGCCTGACTGGAACAAAAAGGATGACCCTTATTCACATAGCGGAGACTCCTCCTACTCCACTGAAGTGGAGACACTGGGTTTTCCTGCCTTTTTGACTTAAAATAAAGCATTGGTTTTTCCTGGATCTTGAGCCTGCTAACGTTTGGATTGGAGCCATGTGATTGGCTCTGCTAGGGTTCCTTTGAACTCACACTGTATCGACAGCATTGGCTGTCCTGAGTCACCAGTCTGCCTAATACAGATTTTGGGACGCCAACCTCCACAATTGTGTGAAACAATTCTTTGAAATAAATCCCTTTATATATAATATAATATAATACGTACATTCTTTGATCCTGTTTGGAGAGCCCTAACTAATATACTTGTGGTTAAAAACAACTCTATTTTTATTTCTTGATACATACACATAATTAATTTAATAATATGTGTTTAAATATTTAAACAGGCCATTAGAAAAAAGGCAGATTTAAAATTATTAAACCTGTACTCTTCTAATTTGGGTTTTTCATCACAAATTGAAAAAACATGAGACATAAAACTTTGCTTTGGCCACTGTCAAGGTCACTCACTGTAGGCTTAACTTCTCAGCACGGTGGCCTTTTCAGGGAATGTTTTAGTCACTTTCCTCATCACTAAAATACAACTGTGGACACTTACAACTCAAAGGAGGAAGGGTTTATTTTGATTCATGGTTACCGTTCATGGTCGGCCAGCTCCAAGAGAAAAAGTGGTATGGCAGAAAGGTCTGGTAGAGGAAAGGCGCTCACATCATGGCAGCCTGGAAGAAGGGAGAAAGAAGGAAGGACCTGGGGAAAGAGACACAGTCTGCTAGGTCATGCCCCAAGTGATACACTTCTTCTAAGCACACTCTGCTTCTTAGTATCACAGTCAGTTATGTAGCCCCCAAGATCAGAACCATACAGGATGACATCAGAATCCCCAAGTAAGATATAAGAGAAGTATTATAACCACCAAGCCATTAGTGTTTGATTCACTGAGTCTGTGTTCTTTAAAAATTGAAGAATGGATTCTAGAACAACAGAGGTTAAGAGTAGGAAGATATTTGAGCACTAGAAAGCTCTTGCCAAAGGGAATAAGAGGGATCCCAAATGGGGAGCCGGAGACCCCACTTTATAGGGAAATTTTATCGAGCAAAACCTATATGCATACAATATGGGTTACAAATACGATCAACCAATAAGATTATAAGTACAGCTTCTTAGGTAATATTGATCTAATGGGGAAGCAAGTCATATAGCCAGTGGGCATGGGAAAATCAAAGAGCTTCTCAGGTAGATGATGGATTTGGGGTTTTGGTTACCCACTGGGGTGATTGATGACTATCTAGACTTTGTTAGACCAGGTGTTATCACTTATCTCATCCTTTGGGGATTATGTCAGTCTGGTCCTTTTGCTGTTACCTTGAAGCCTGGCCTCTAACTTATGCATCTCAGGCCACAGCTGTAGTGGGTTTTCACTTTCTGTCAGACTCCCTCTGCTTATAGTATTTCTATACAACTTTACTGACTGTAATAAGATCACCTCCTCAAAGGCCTGGCTCTGAGCTCATGAGAGTTTTGGGAGTCATTCTTGACCTAAACCATAACAAGAAAGGAATGCTGTTGCCAAAGGGCAAGAAAAAATATACTGACTGAAATAAGAAGGTGTGGAATATGAAGACTCCATTTTATCTTTGGGACTACTGTGAGTGGAAGGAGTGATTTCTATCTCGGTTAAATTTTTTCTTTTTAGGCTCATTTTCTATCTTTTTTCCCTGGTGGATTCAATTTCAAGGGAACCATACACAGGGCTGCTGGCTGGAAGAGGCCTAAGAGAGTCCCTTGTCATCCAACCCTCTAGTGCTCACATAAGACTGTGGGGGCCTGAGCGGGATAACTGGGGGTTAGTGGCTGCTCCTGAGCAAAGGAAGAACCTGTCCTCCAGCTTCTGGCCTCCCCTTCCAGCCTTCTCCTTTCGTGCTAAATTTGGGAGACACATATTTCTCCTCCAAACGTTTTCCATTTATAGAAGCAGCCCAGGTAACTAAAAACACATATGAGCCCATTTTTCTAAGAATAAAAAAAATGAATTTATGGTAATTTTCTGGGTGAAAGGAAAAAGAATTTATGATAACATAAAAAGTACCAAAAAAAGTAAGAAAAATAAATAACACATTATCTTTTAAAAACTGAAATACCAGCAAGAGACCCTTTCTCTCTCTAATATAGCCTTGATTATGTTTTTTAAACATTAAGATATAATTTATATATAGTAAAATTCACCAATTTTATGTGCACAATTCAATGATTTCTGATAAATATACCTGTGTAACTTCCATCTCCATCATAATATAATACATTTTCAGCACCCTGAAATGTTCTTTGGGGCCCCTTTGCAACCAGTTTGCCTATCCTAATCTATAGGCTCTGAAAAACACTATTCTTTCTGTCACTACAATTTTGCTATTTCAGAAGTTTCAAATACATAAAATAATGAATTGTGAAGTTTTTTTTTATGATTCTCTCAGCCACATAATACTTTTGCCTTTCTAACATTTCTAAAGAAGTTAACTCTCTCTGCCATAAAAATATCTATATAGTATCTATGAGTATATCTGTGTCTGTATAAAAATGAGATATATTTGACCTTCTAGACCTTTCACATATTTTATATACATGTAGTTATAGAAACAACGTGTGTGTGTGTGTGTGTGTGTGTGTGTGTGTTTGTATTACATGGAATTGAACCCAGGGTCTTTATATTGAGCTAGATCCCCAGACCTTGTTATTGTGAGACAGGGTCTCAGTAAGTTGCTAAACTGTCCAAACAGGGCTTGAACTTACAATCTCCTGCCTCTCCACTGACTCACAGAGTGCTAGAATTACAAATGTGCACCATCACATTTGCCTGTGGTAGTTGGGGCAGAGAGTCAATTTGATTTGCTTCAGGATTTCCCCAGGGGACTGATGGAGCACATTTCTAGGTGCATCTGGGTGGGTCATTGCAGCATGGCCTGGGAGTTTATGTATGGCCCCTGGCCCTTTCCTCTCTGGCACTGTTTCCCTTCTTCTGCTTACTGGTTGCCATAAACTAAGCAGCTTTGTGCCACCATTCCCTTTTGCCATGATATTTCTGTATTGGAGCCTTCCTACCATGGACTGAATCCCCTAAAATTGTCATCTGAAGCTTCTCCTTAAACTGTGAGTGTCAGGTATCATGTTCAGTGATGAGAGAACTAATATACCAGCTAAAACACAAGTGATATCATGTCTTTCTCTAACAATTGCTTTTGTTCAGCAAGTGTCTTTAAGATTATTTCACATTGTTATAAGAGATTTAATTTTTTTCTCTTTAGTGCTGTGTATGTAGTATGCCAAAGTACAAAGCACCTATAATTTATTTAGCCATTGTCATGACAAGCAATGTTGTCATGACCATCCATGTACATATTTCCTTTTGCTTTTTGCAGAGTTTTGTTAGGCAGACAGTGTGAATTGCTGGGTCAAAGTATAAGCTCATTTTTAGTGTGAAATGACATTGCCAAACCAAATGGCTTTGTTATAAGCTTTGTAAATATGTCATTAACTTGCTGTCAGCTATGTAAATAAAATTTGTAATAGGTGGTTCTGTGAAATTTGAATTTTTCATTCATTCACTAAATGTTTATGAAACATTGAGTTTAGTCCAGGAACAGTGCTGAGGGCTGGAATGTGTGGATCTCTTTCTGGATTCTCCTTTACCCACTATGTGCTTTGGGAAAAGTTTTTGGAGAAGACCCAGCACAGAACATTTCATCAGAGCTTCCTATCCCACTGCTTCTTCTTACCACTTTGACCTAAATCATTGTTCTGTCTTATAACTCAAAGCACTTTTCTGTCATTACTACTTGTTTAGTACGCATTGCTCATCCTTTTGCCCTTGCACTAGTAATTATCACTTTGTCTGAGTCACTGGGACCATGACGATTGAACTTATTGGGCAGTGCTTTATAGAAATGTTGGGAACATGGCAGAGGAGCTGGTGGTGTTTTGAGAACACTGTTTTCTTTATTAGTGTTGTTGTTGTAAAAAAAATCACATGAAATCAAATCAATCCTTTCAACAAATTTTAAGTATAGGGTATGGCATTGTTGCATGAAGGTCTGTAGAGCTTTTCACCTTATACATCTGAAGCTCTATACTCACAGAGTTGCATTTCTTCATCCCTGTCCCCCAACTCCAGCAAACATCACTGTATTTTGTGTTTTTATGAGTCAGACTGTTAGCTACCTCATGTAAGTGGAATTATGCAATTTGTACCTCTGTGACTGGCTTATTTCATTTAGCATAATGCCATTTTCTTGGATAAAGGTTGTGGTTAGGGTAGACCTTATGACCTCTATAGAGTATGTGCTCCTAGTGCTATGGAGCCTTAGAGAAGGGACAGCTATGTCAGGTACAATAGATATTTTCTTCATATAGCTTCATTATGGTCTCTTAAAATTCTAGGAAAAAGGCATAGTAGTCAAGGTTTGGCTGTTAAGACAACAGAACTCAGAAAAGCTGCTGCCTTGATCTAGGTCAGATGCCAAGAAGGTGAGACTATAAAACTTGAATTTAGATCTCTCACACTCTGAAGTCTATTTTTTTTAAAACAATATCACCCTGCTGCTTTTCTGTGGAGCTCTAAGCTTCTAGTTTCTAGCTATGAGATCAAGAGATGGCGTGATTTTTAAATTCATCAGTCTTTAGATATGCTTTCGAAAGTGAGCATGGCAGCTTCCATAACTACCATTTCTCTGGTCTTCCATAGACAGTGTGCAACCTCTAGTGACCTAACCCCCAGTGACCTATCCTAGAGACTTGGAAGTCCTGGTTGAGTCCCTTCTGTCTTCCTTACATCCAGTCCATATCCAAACTGAGCAAGGGCCATTAACCTACTTTGATAGATCTTTCTCATGCTATTTATTGGTTTCACCTGTGTTCTGTAGTTTAATTTCAGCTTCGTAAGTGAGACCATACTTGTGGCATTAAATTAGTGCTTCTCTGAGCATGGAGGGGGTGAGGGTAGAAGGCCAGCTTTACATAAGATAACTCTCACCCCTTCCTAAAGTTCCCTACCCTCAGCCTTTACCTGACATTTTCCTACTCCTCAACCTCCCCAGCTCTGAGGAGAATGGTCTGGTTTTCTAGGGACTGACATTGCAACAGGTGAAGCACAATTGCCTCGAAACTGTTAGTGAGCACTAGCAAATATAAAGACCCATTTACTTTCCTTTTTATTTTTTCAAGATTTCCACCATTAGGCATTCTATTATCTTGTCAAAATCCAAAGTATATTCCAGCAGCCCTTTTGTAGCCAAATATATGATGGGTCCATTCATTTAGCATATTGTCGTTTTCAGACTTTATGTCTTGTCAAAGAAAGACACAGAAATAAAACAAAAGAACAGAAGTCTCTAAATGAATGGGCTTGCTTCATGGAGGAGAAAGTCGAAGTATTAAAATTGCTTATCAGATGTTCTGAAAAATCATTTCAGCTGCTCCAAAAAAAAAAAAAAAGGAAACAAAATTTTATTTTGAAGGATGTGTTCCAAGAACTTCCCCTTTGATTTTTTTAAAAAACCATCTGTCATGTTTGTTTCATTCCAGCCTTGAAGTAAATAGATTTAGAGAGTGTACGGCGGCCATTGAAACCTTCCTTGGGAGGACAGAAACAGCCTGCTCTGTCAGTGCCCTTCTGGTATACTTTAATCAGAACGCTTTGAAATTAAGAAAAAAACATCCGTAGACATTTTGCTTGAGTTGGAATATGGTGTACAGAACACAGAATGTTATTTTGACCTGTTGTTGAATGTCTCAAAACTTTTACTTGGAGCAGCGAGGAGAGACTTATCATCGGCACCAGGGAATTTACTTCCCTTTTTCATGCTTTGATTTAATCACCTCAGCATAAAACTTCATTTTTCTAGTAGAAGCAAGCCTCAGGAATGTGATTCGTTGCTTAAAATTAAGAGACTTGTCATTTCCACTCATCTTGGCTTTTTAACCTCATGATGCATTTTTCACTTACTTTTTGTACTGCGTGGAGTTTGTTCGACCCCTGGGAGCCCCCTCCCAACCCTCCCTGAAAGACTCTTCAAGGTATTCGGATGGTTTTCCTGAGAACACCCTTGAAGTGGATGCTTTTGTCCCTTCAATGCCACATGGAATGGAGACCCACAAACTGGGCATTGCTTCTTCCCATAGGATAGAGGAGTTCATTGTTCCCTAGAATGAGGAGCTATTCACAGATCAATAACTGCCTGGGAGCAGCAAAGGAAACAAGAATGTGAGAAACTCATTATAATATAAAAATATTCTAAATAAATAAATGGCAAGTACTAACATGCTCAAAATAATAGTGTGGAAGTGACTGACGAAGTGTGAGCTCGTAAACTCAGCTCCATTGCTGTGCACAAACTCCGTGATGATTAAAAATGATGATGCTTCTAAGACTATTTCAGACAGGGTTTGTTTAAAATAGATGGGCCAACTCCACCACTTACATGGGCAGATAGAATACAAATTAACACACACTATAAAATGTGTAGCCTGATTAATACCTAAAAATACCAGGCATTCATTTAAATGTAGAGAAAATTTAAAACTCGATGTGAGAACTATGCAATATTTACAGATGAAGTGATGTGATGTTTAAGATGACCTTCAAAATAAGCCAGCCTAGGAGTTAAAGAAAGGGGCAGATGGGGATTCAGATGAAACAAGATTAACTAAGCACTGATAATCATTAGAATTGGGTGAAGGATACCTGAAGTGCTTCACACATGCATTCTACTTCTGTAGATGTTTCTATATAAAGGTACATTGTATGTTTTTGAAATTTTCCAGAAGGAAACCAAAGTATACATGAACATTAAGGAAGAAAGTCAATATGACCCTGGGGGGGAGCGTTGAATATTAGGGTGTTTTTTCGGAGACTTTGAGGTAGGAAAACACTACCTGTAGACAACTTAAATATAGTAAATGACAAGATAGAGACGTGTGATCACTAGACCCTTGAAAACTGATAAAGATCAGAAAAAAGGAGAAGACAAGTGAAACCATACAGTTTTATAAAAGATTGATATTATATGAGTCAGGTATTTGTATGCTTTATTTTCTTTCCTAATAGAGTAAGTTCCGTAAATCGGTGGTTTCATTGGTTGAATAACTTTACACTTATTATAGAACCTTGCACAGAGTATCAACAGTAATAACCCCTTAGTTACTATTTGAATACTAAGTGAATCATGACTTTAGAAATCCAGATCTGATCAAACTTTTCAGATTCACAAGTATGCATGGATGCCTTATTCACAAACAATGTTAAAAACTGGCAGCTGTCATTTTTATTGATAAGTAAGAGCATAATGACAAAAATACATTTTTTTTTTTTTTTTGTCCTCTGCTCCTCTGCATATTTTTGTTGCATCTCAGCATGCCCTGTGCAGAGATACATCATTTAGAGCAGTTTGGCAGGGCGCGCTCCCATGCTTAAATGAAACTGGAGGGGATGGCTTATGTCACTAACAGATCCACGAGGGTTAGTTTTTTCAAAACAGCATTCTGTGAGACCTTCAGATTTTTCAAAATACTTTCAATTTGGTGATGTTGTTGGAAAAATATTTGCTTCCAAATCAGTGTGCAGCGTAAAACAGAAGGGCTCAGGCCTTGCTGCTTTGCATTAGCAGGAACGAGGAATAGTATTACAACCGTTGATTCAAACAGCGTTTCCCCGCTGCTGCGGAAGCTGATCATTTCAGGAAAAGGCAGCCCACTGCTGAAGCTGATTTTCTGATGGTACTTGAAAATACCAAAGCTTGTGTTTTAGTAGTGGACAGATTGATAGCTCAAACTGTGATTTGCAATAATTTGGTGAACATCTTGATATTTTTACATCGTGTCTGAGATGATTTGATAAAAGAAATGTGTGTGTTTGATTATGACTCTATTGTGATTGTGGGTTTTAGTACTTTCATCCTAAAACCAGAGGATATTTCTCTGGGGCCTGAAACATGTCTTGGTGCTTGACACCAAACTGAAGCCAACAACAATTTGTTTACTTTTTTTCTCGAGAAGGAATATTCTGGAAGAAGCAGGTGGCAAGAATTTCTATGGTTGAAGGACTCTCAAAACAAGGCTTATAACCGGGTATTTTCACTTCAGAGCTTTCTATCTTCACCATGAGCATCCCTGAAACAAGACAGCCTAAGTGTTCAGGTCCCGAAGCAGGAACGAGGGACAGAATGAGAGGGAGTGGGTGTAATAGATGAAGGCCACTGTCCTGTCTGCACATTGCTTCGGCAGTCAGCAGGTCTCTGAATGTCGATTGTTTTCAAAGGTAACAGTCAAGCCACCTTAAAAATTAATGCTAACAAGACAGGTAAGTGAGAGAGTTTCCCTTAAGTTATATTTTTAAATGGCCCTAGCAGAATCTTTAGTTTCTGGGGATAATTGTGGACTTGACTCATTTGTAGCAATTCAGGGAAATTTGACCATGAATCTAATTCCTCAGGATGGAATTGAAATCTTTTCCTCTGGAAAATTCCCCTTAGAAATAAGTGTTTGATACAGGAAGTATAAAGAAGTCGTCCTGGGTTTATTCTGAGGAGTAGATAAAACTTGTCTCTAGACTCCTCTTCATTTGGGCTCCCTGGCTTCCCTTTCCCATTCCTCTCAACTCCTCAACAGCCTTCACCCCACCCCAAAGGACTGAACCCAGAACCTTTGTACTGAGCTACATTCCCGGCCCTTTTTTATCTTTTATTTTGAAATGGGGATTCACTAGGTTATTTAGTTGCCCAGGTTCAAAACTGTAATCCTCCTGCCTCAGCTTGCCTGAGTGCTGGGATTACAGACTGCCACCAAACCCAAGTTAATAATTGTTTTCTTTTTTCTCCTTTCCTCCCTTTCTTTCTCTCTCCTTCCTGATTCTGTTTCTCATGCATAATCACATTCTTTTTCTTCTTATAAAAGCCTGCTTCTGTAAATAATATTAAAAAATCACACAAATAACTAAAATATCACCCTCCTTGAAGTACAAACATCTATGAGTTATTTGAAAAAAAATCAAAAGTTAAATAAGTCACTTCAGTGTTTTAGGAATCAGGAATAATGGATGAGAAAGGTGTATTTTGGAACAGAAAAATTTGTCCATGCATTTGTCCACAGCTAACTGGACACCTGTGAGATGTTTGAGTATTAACTGCTGTCACCAGCATGTCTAAACTAGGAGATGTACACCTCAGGAGAAAGAATAAGTCAAACAGAAAGGAAGAAAATAAAGCAGACTTGAGGAGAAAATCCTGAAGGTCTTATGCTGATTGTTATTATTCCCAAACATTTTGTAACAAAGAAGCAAAGAACAAGTGAAATTTGAGTCTAAGTAGTTGAACAGTCCTGCAAAGCTAACTGTGTAGTTTACTAAGCCCTTTGGGACCGTCTACAGATATGCCCTGTGCTCAGATTGGTAGACTGGTTGACAAATGGACTTCAGGGCCTGGTTAACGCATCTACCCAGCCTGTGATTTGGAAGGCATAATTAGTATTTTTGCAAAGAGCCAAGAGCACATTTGGCATTCTGCAAAAATGCAAATGAAAACCCAGAGTTTCCTCTCTGGTGACTTGGGGTATGGCAACCTCTGTCCTCTGACTGCTAGCACCAATTTTTTGACTTGGTCTATGAATCTGAAAAGGCTTCTTAACCATTTTGAGGTGGGTAGTTCTCTTGACTCAGAGCCATACTCATGTTCACACACGGAGCCTGGAAATCTATTTCAGAGAAACTTTCCAAGATTTGGGAACTGATGAGGAAGGCAGCTAAAGACAATTGTGACTTTACCATGAGTGTCATGGAGTGGTCTCTTCCCACATTCTTAGTGGTTATTCCTCTGCCTGGTCTCCAGTTCAGAAATCCCATCAAACTTGTTCTGTAGGCAAAGCAAAATTCTTATAAATTCTGGGATCTGTCTTCTCTCAATAGATTGCAAGCTATTTCTGTAAGCATATTTAGTCCCAAGGGCTTACAAATGCATACTTTTTCCTTTTTAAGTAGTTGGGTTTAAGCATTATAAATACATATGTACATATGTATATGTATATGTGTGTGTATATATATATATATATATATATTTGTTTTTTCCTTTCTTTTAAGATTTTGTGACACATAACAAATGCATATGTTTACAGTCTATAATAAATACATTCATGGTGAGGAATGGTGCATATGTGTATTGCATCTTGATCCTTTTTACTTCTCTTTTCACTGCCCTTTTTCCTGTTTCTCCTCTATCTCCAGATCTCCTATTTTCCATTAAAAATAGTTTTACTTTTATTTTCTCTTCCATCTAAATAGTGTTGGGACATCTCCATTCAGCCTGTCATGATGTCTCTTGTATCTGCCTTAGACTCAGCATGTTTTTCTTAAAGGGAAGATGCAGCGTCCTTAATGGGCTTGTGAGGAACAAGAGGAAAATAAATTCGGACTTCGTGAAAAATTGATAAAGACCTCAAACTTGTTTCCTCATCCTCACTAGTAAAAGGGATGCTTTAGATTCTCCTTCCAAGAATTTCAAGAAGGACAAATCTAAAACTCATTTCATTTTGTCTTAAGAGTTTAGAATTACATGCCTTAACATTTGTTTTGCTTTCTTGATGAACCCTCTTTTGCTACAGCTTATTAGTAGGATCCCCAGATATGGTATGGAGAAATTTTTATTTACTCAGTTTTCTCTTCTTCCTGCAATAAAACAATCTCCTCAGTGTGATATTCTGTGAAGGAAAAATCTTAGGGACTACGATACCACTGAAAATATAAAATGGGATGGTGTATAAATCACCTACTTAAGCTAGAATGGAGGGCTGTGTGAACATCTTCAGATTTTCTTTGAGGCAAAATACTCTTACCAGGAAAAAGGAAAGAGGTTGGTCAACCCAGTTTCTGCCTGGAACTTTTTCTACCTCTCTTCTCTTTGAAATCCCAGAAACTCCCAAATTCAGGGAAGGAATCTATGAGCTTCATTGCTAGATCAAAATGCCAAATCAATATTGTAGACTTATGAGAAATAAGATCACATTAAAATTAGCACACTCAGTGTGGTAACCTGGTTGTTGCCACACAACCTGAAATTATTATTCACTACCACCTGTGTCTATAGCAAATAAAACATTGGAAAGAAAGGCAGATTTTATTTAATAGATCATTTATCATGAAATGTTTTTGGTTGTATATTGTTCCAGTCTTTATAATTTTTTGATATGTTTTTCTATTTGTTTTTTGAGAACTATGCAGTTCAGGATGGCCTTGAACTTACTATATAGCTCCGACTAGCCTTGACCTCACAGCAATTCTCCTGCCTCAGCCTTTCAAGTGCTAGGATCCTCAAGTGCATTACCACAGCTTATAATTCTTTAATTCTTAGATCAAAACGTATACCCAAATATAATATGACTTTGTCTAATTAAAGAATTAAGGCAGTTGTCCACAGATATTTGGAAGATAAATCAAACAATAACAAATGTGGTGTGATTACATAGTAAGTAAAGTTTAATCATGCAATTTGAAATAGCATTATATAAAATACTAATAATTATATGTAAAGTAATGAAAATAATATGAATTACACAGAAGCAAAAAAGACTTAGTAAATGATTTCATAATTTTCAAACTGAGGAACTAAGTGAATTGTAAGCTGTGTGGTGCATGGTCACATGCTTGTGCCCCTGAAACCTGTGCAGAGCCCCTAAATACCTTCTTTGTTACTTGGCTTTTACCTGTTTGGAAACCACTGTTATTGTAACATTCACTATTACCATAATATAAAATCTTCCTAGAACAGTATCTTGCTTGGAGCTGATTCTCAATAAATACATGCACACCAATGAATACTTTTTTCCCTTTACTTTCTTTTAGAGACCCATCCTAGCATTCATTACATGGTGCTTGTGCTAGTCTCAAAATGTACCAAAAATAACATTGATTATATGTGATAAATACTGCTATCAGGTAGGTATTGTTTTAAGCACAAGAGAGGAAGAGAGAGGCGGGAGAGAGAAAGAGAAAGAGAGAGAAAGTCTGTGCTTTAAAATGACCTCAAAGCAAAATGAAACCAAGCTATAAGAGTTGTAGATTTTTGTATACTCTTCCATTTACATTTATTCTTGTAAAAACTCAGTCTTAACAAATGTGTTTCAATTCTGTGAGGTCTTCAGCCACACATTCTTTTCCTAAGATGTATTTGTCTGGCATATAAAGTTGTTTAGATGAGCCTAACTCTACCCAAGAGAGGATGTTTGGAACAGATGTTCACGCCTTTGCTGAGCTTAAAACAGCCACCCCTCCCTCTGTGCGACTTTGAACTCATGTGAGGCTTAAAGCCAAGTGCACACTTGTACCCCAGTTTCATATCTAGGGTATTTGAAAATCTTTGGTCATTTATTTACTGCTTGATAATTATTACCTAAATTGCAACAATGTCAGCAAAAAGAACTAGAAACTTTGAGGTTTCCAAAATTTAAAATTATATTTGGAATATGAGAATTTGGAGTATATAGAAGAAAAAGTTCAGTACTAAATGAAAAGCTTTTCTTACACTGGTATGGAGCTCCCTGAGGATACTGAAGCAATGTTTGATGCCACTTAAAACTAAACCCTGAAATTTGGCCAGTGGCTATTTAAAAGACCAACCTCATTATTAAAGATAATAATGCAGAACATGGAACTGTCTTTATGATCTGAATGGAAACTCACACCAGCTCTATTCTACAGTAGCTGTCTATTTCTCCCCTGAGGAGGATGCAACCCATTTGCCATTTCAACCCCCACCTTCCTCTTTAAATCGAGGTACGTAGGGCTCAAGGTCAGACTTGCAGACTTCCAAAATGACATTCAACTTGAGAATCTGAGTTTCCTGAAGGATGGTATAGAGAGCCCCTCAGTACTCACTTTTCGTGAAATATGTGAAGGTCTCAGGGATATGGGCACAAGTTAACAAAGCAATTGATCCTACTTGTCAAACATTAGACTCTTCATCTATGGGAACAACTCTTCTTATGAATATAATGATTTGAAGTCTATTCCATTAGGCCACACTATTTCAGTCACTAAGATGGCTTACCTTTGCAATGTCATAATTTTCCTTGTGAATAATGAGACTTAAAGAAAGCTTGTGAAATGGAAAAGTATTCCTAACTCAATATTTTTACTTTATTTAACAGTCTCTAAAACCATGAGCAATATGTATTTACAAATCTATGTAGCCCAATACATATGCATATTTTTAAAAAACAGAATTTAGAGTGTAATAGAAAAAAAATTTTAATATTAGCCACATTAGTATTTTTGCAATAAAAAAGTGATCGATTTTCATAATCCTCAACTCAAATAATTAGTTACCTAACTTTCTGTTCCTGGCCCTTAGACTTTATTTCATCAGAGTTTTTGAAGGATCAGTTTTGCGGAGCTTAATCCTCAGAGACAAAAAAAAAAAAAAAAAGAAATTCCTCTTCCTTTCTTGTGTGGCTAAATGGGAAGATCTGCCAGGGCTGATGAACAACCCATCAACTATACATGGTAAGACACAAAAAGACAGTAGAAAAGATTATGAACATCTACAGTGTTAGTTACAGGGACATTATTCGTAAAGCATGTAATCCAATCCAAACCTTCCTACGACAGTTTCACATTGCGCCAGAATTTTTAGGATATTTTCTATTTTCAACCTGTGATCCCATGTAATACATAGTCTTGGCATTTCTTATCACTGCCAACCATGCATTTCTCATTTAAAAAAAATGTTTGTTCCAAATTTCAATACTGTGCATCCTTTCGCCTTAGACCAAATGCCTATCACACATTCTCATCATTTTAATTAAACTTGGGCCAATCCAGGGCAAATGTTTGATTTTGACTCAAAAGGTGCATGCAAATCATGAACGCTATGCTATTCAGAATGGAAATACTTCCTGTAGCCTCTTTGGGCATGTGGAAAGAAGCAGCCTGCCAGATTTGTGATTGCACATCATTAAAGAGGAGACCTGGTTCAAAAATAGACAAGCCCATGTCCGCCCAATGGTAAACAATTGTGCATCTGTAGTTTTAAGATCCTTCAGTCTAAAGAAACAAAAGACTGGGTCTGGAATCAGGAAGGCCCTTGATTTTATCCCAGTGTCAAGTGAATAAAGAGCTAACTGGCCACAGATGTCAGGACCGCTGGGCCCTGGGACACTGGATGTGGGATCAGTAATCAGGAGCTCTTGAGTTCCTTTGGCTCTTTGAGAGCTTTCCTTCTGCATGGCCTTGAGCAAAGAAATCATTCTTCTTGACCAATAAATGGAGGGAACACTAAGGAAGCATGTCTGTTACACATTTTTCACAGATCGGATGGCCATTTAGAGCCTTCAAAGAGGCAGTTGTATTGTTGCTGAATTCGTGCTCGTGAATCAAGTTTGTACAAACAACAATAACTGGAACTCATCGAAGAGAAATTCATAAGAAAGAGTGTCATCAAAATGGGATCCTTAAAATCTGCTTGGAGTAGGTTTGTTGCCCTTGGTGACTTATAGCAGTATTACAAAGTATTTCTTTAGTGATGAAAGAGCTTCTGTACAAACGAATTTGGTAAGATTTGAGATCTTTATTAGGGAAAGTAACTGAGCTCTTTTTTTTTTTTTTTTGACTTTTTCACTATGCCTAAGAAGAGGAGTGTGGAGTTGTGGGGACCTGAATTTGTAGCACAGGATACTTATGGGTGCTGTTATTATTCAATAAAATGATTCAAGGAATGTAGTGAGATTAAGAGTTGAGCAACAAAGAGAAGGCTTGCCCCTGAGTTTACCTCTCTGTTTGTGTAACCTCCCCGTTACAGGTGCCGGCAATCAGAGACCACCACAGGGATATATGACAAACAAACTTCTGGGATCTTAACCTGTGACTCATTAAAAGCATGATGTTTTTTCTTCTGAAGAATTCAGGGACTTCATAGCTGTTGTTGTAAAAAGAAAAACAAAACAGCAACTCTTTGTTTCGACCTGCGGATACCCAATAGGTAAGTAAAAGCAGAACAACTCGACTGTCATGTTGTATCTGTTACTATGATTTCCTTAAAGCTTTGGATCAAATCCTTTCTCAGCTCTGCACATAGGCATGTTAATCATTTAGGAAGTGTCCGTTTAAAAGCTGGCAATATAAGGTAGGTTGATCCTATGTTTAAATGAGCTATATTATCTTCCACGAGACTGAGAACAAGAAGATAAGAAGTTTACAGAGACATTCGGCTACCAGTGAGCACCCAGAAGCCACCCATCATTGCCTTATATGGTCATGAGACTGCACCAAGCAGAAATGATCATCTTGTGGAGACTGGATTAAGTGATAAGGACTTCTGCAGCCATCTTGCAAAACCAGAGCCAAGAAAATAGTCAACTAGACTCTTACTCATCTCAGCCAATCCGTCCAAGGTAGTCTCATTCCTTTGTAAGTCAGCCAATTGAATCCTCTTTATCAGACCTGTGCCCTCTTCAATTCCATAAGCGGAAGGTCTTTCCCTATTTTCTCTCACTTTTGAAATCTGCCTAAATACATCTGCTTATGCCTCTCACTGACAAGTCCTAAAATTCTTCTGTGACAAATAGTCAAGAATCTGTCTTGGTGAGTTGAGATCCCACTTCTTCTTTGAAGATCTTCTTGGATCCCTTCTGCTGATACTACTGTAATCACTGTTTCCAAATCAATGTCTGTGTGGCTGGAACGAAATGCCCTATACTGGGTGGGTGGGCAGAGATTTAGCTCAGTGGTAGAGGCCTGCCCAACACACAAGGCTCTGGGTTTGATTGCCTTCACTTCCGAAAAAAAGCACCTTGTATCAGTTCAGTAATATATTTTACATGCTCAGTTTCATTATTATTCATACTATCTCTATGATAAAATGCTATTATTATCTAGTTTTCAATTTTTTTAGCTTATTCTTGTTATTAAATTTATTGGCACCATTTAGATATACATAATGATCACATTCATCATAGGGAGTTTGAAACTGTACATGATATATCTTTTTTTAAATTTTATTTGAAGAGAATAAAACAAAATGAAAACAGAATAAAGTCAATCAAAACAAAACAATGGGAGCTATACAGGACTTCAAAAGAAGATGACATGAAATCAACAATGGCTACCATAATACATCTTGTTATCCTCAAAATAGCTGCCCATACCATCAGACATAATAGAATCTAACAAAACAAAAAAGAATAAAACCAAACAAAACAATGAAAACAATATAGGACTTCAAAATAAGGTAGTAGGAAATTAACAATGGCTACCACCTTCTCTTTTTAGACATTTCCTTCCCTTTCACCTTCACAATATCTATTGTACATTTTGGATCTCACTAACTCCTTCAATTTTTTATACTAGGGCAATAACATGATGTTCACCCATGTGAGTCTGAACCATTTCACTCATGAGCATGATCTCAAGTTGCCTCCATTTACCTACAAGAGCCTTAAGCTTATCTTTCCTTACAGCTGAGTAGCTTTCCATTGTATAAAATGCCATATCTTTCCTATCCATTCCGCAGTGAATGGGCAAGCTACCCCTGCTTTTTTTCTGGGTTCCTGTCACATGAAGCATTATCTTGTCTCTTCCAATATTCAATCTACGAATTTTCTTTTGAGTCAGATGTGTTTCTTGTATATAGCATATTGATGGATCCTGTCTCCTGATTCACTCTGTCCATGTTTCTTCTTTATTGGTGAATTGAGGTCATGTTCATTAATGGCTATGACTGACATGCACTGGCTCATCTCAATCATGCTATCCTCCTGCCATTGGGCCCCCGTACCTGATACATCTTGATGCCTCTTTTTTTCCTGTTTCCCTCCCCTCCCTTTAACCCCCCTTCTCTTCCATTTTTACAAAGCTTTGTTACCATTTTGTCCTTCTTTTTCTCATTCTTTTCCTTTCCCTCCCTTCCTTTCTCCCTCCCCCTTCCTAGTTCCCCTTTCCTTTTGAACAATTTCCTCTAATTTTACAGTATCTGTATCTGTTAATACATTTTGGTTTTTATCTACACTTTCAGTTTCTCACCAGAGAAACGATGTGTTATTTACTTATGTTTGTCTGATTTATTTCGCTTTAGAATATGGGCTCAAGGTCCATCCATTTAGCTATGCATGTCCTAAGTTTACCTTTCTTTATGGCTGAGTAGTACTCCATTGAATAAAAACACATCTTTTATATCCAGTCATCAGTTAATGGGAATTTGGACTGTTTTCAAGATTTAGCTATTACAAACTGCACTGCTATAAACATTGGTGTGCATATAATGGTGTGATGTGATGTTTTTAATTCTTGAGGGAAGATACCAAGGAGAGAAATAGCCAGGTCAAACAGAACGTCTAGTTTTAGTTTTTTGAGGAATCTCCACACTGACTTCCACAGTGGTTGCACCAGTGTACACTCCCACCAACAGTGGATAAAGATTTCTTTTTTCCCACATCCCTGCCAAAATTTGTTGTTGGTTGATTTCTTGATTATCTCTACTTTGTAAAGAGAAATAGGTAATAATTTAAGTGACTTACTTAAGATCACACTGTAAGAACCCAAATCAGAATTTGAACCCCTATCTCCTTTACTCCATAATCACACTTTTAATCTCTCTGCTCGGTGCTTTCCTAATTTAGAAGCTCATTCTGCTATTGTACAGTTTGAATGAGGGTGTTAAATAGAAATCTGCCTTCTTGGCCTAGTGCTGTATTTTGAAGTAGCAGATAATCTGATGAACTAGTTGCATGTCTTTCGATGTTTCAAGACATCTTGAACCTCTACTATTTTCCAGGCACACTGAAAATTAAATTCTTAAAAATCTCTATGTTTTAAAAATAGCTTTTTGGGAGAGATAACTGATAAATAACAAACAGCACATATTTAAAGTCTATAATTAAGTGAGCTTTTTTTTTTTTTTTTTTTGTGGCACTGGGCATCGAACTCACAGCCTCGCGCCTGCCAGACAGGCACTTACGCCACTGAGCCAACTCCTAGCCCTAGTTTTTTGAGGCAGGGTTGCAATACATAGCTCAGGCCGGCCTTGCACTCACATTGCAGCCCAAGCGGGCCTCGAACTCACAACGTTCCTCCTACCTCAGCCTCCCGAGTGCTGGGATTAAAGGCATGCGCCACCACGCCCGGCTCATTAAGTGAGCTTTATATACATCTGGGAAACATCACCGAAATCAGGATAATGACTACATCTGCCACCTCTTTGTGTCCTTTGTAGCTCATCCCCCCCAGTTGTAGTTATTTTGAGATTTATTTATGTTGTTGAGTGTTTCAATAGTTTATTCCTTTTAATTGATGAATAGTAGTCCATTATTTGGACACAGTGAAATTTATTTATGGATGTTTGCATGGTTTCAGGTTTTTGTCTATTACAAATAAAGTTTTATGAACATCAATGATCACATCTTGTGGGCATAAACTTTCATGTATCTGATAAATACCTAGGAATGGAATTATTAGACCATATGGTAGGTGCATGTTTGAATTCTAAAAAACTGTCAATCTGTTTTCCAAAATGGACTAAAATATGCATTTCACTAATAGTATACAATTGTTCTACTTATGTCACAATTTTGCCAACATTTGGCATAGTCTTTTTTAGTTTTTAATAGGTATGTAGTTGTATCTCATTGTGGCTTTACTTTGCATTCTTCTAAAATTAATTTCATTGACTTCTTTCATGTCCTTTTTTCCTCCACCATTGTATCTTTTTTGGTAAAGTATTAGCTCAAATCTTTCCCCTTGTTGGGAGATTTGGTCTTTTTATTATGGCATTTTCAGAGATTTTTTTTTTTATTCTGGATACAGGTCCCTCATCAAATGTATGTATCACAAATTTTTAAAAATCTCAGTCTGTAGTTTTTCTTTTCATTTTCTTAATAGTGTATTATTTATTTATTTATTTTGGATTTTTGAGATAAAGATTTGGTTTGTAGTGCAAGCTGACCTTCAACTCCTACATAGCCCAGGTTGGCCTTCAACTCATGTCAATCCTCCTGCCTCAGCCTCCAAAGTGCTGGGATTACAGGCATGTGTCACCATGCCCAGCTTTGCTAGTGTCTTTTTAATAGCAGAAGTTTTTAATGTTGAGGAAGTCTAATGTATTATTTTTTATTTTATGGATTATGATTTTGATTTTGTAGCTAAGAAATCTTTACCAAGCCTAAAGTCATAAAATTTTTCTTCTATTTTTTTTTTATCTGGAAGCTTAGGATTTTAGATCTCAATTTAGCTCAGTGATCTATTTTGGGGTACTGCACAGTATCTTGACCAAAGTTTTTTGCATACAGATAGTTAATGTTTTGAATAACATTTGTAAAGAAGACCATCTTTTCTCTAATAAATTGTACCCATACTTCTATAAAATAAATCTCATATAACTATGTAGATATGAGTCTAGCACTGTAATCTGTATTCTAATTCATTGACTTAATTCTCCTGCAATTGGGTACAACACTGTTGGATTATAATACCATTACAGTAAATCTTGAAATCAGATAGTGTTTTATCTCCAAATTTGTTATTTTAAGCATCTATTTTGAATATTCTTCATTTTTTTCATTTTCATATTAATTTTAGAATCAGCTGGTCAGTTTCTACAGAAAAAAAGCCTTCTGTGATGTTGATTGGAATTGCATTGAATCAAGAGATTAATTTGTAGGCTCCTGCCATCTTCCAACATAGTGTTTGGTGATCCATGAGTACAAATATTTTTCTTGTAGTTAAACCTTTAATTTCTTTCAGCAATATCTTGTAGCTTTGAGTTTTTAAGCCATTCATATTTTTTCTGAAGATTTTCCTCTACTTATTAATGCTTTTTGATGCTATTGTGCATGATACTGACTTTTAAATTTGAGTTTCCAGTTATTCCTAATATGGAGAAATGCAATTGATTTTGTGTGACTCCTCAGTTATACAATCTCATTAAACTCATTTATTAATTTTAGATTATTTCAGATATTCTACATGGGTTATCTTGTCTTCAGCAAATAAATGTAATTTTTCCTCTTTTTCTTCCATCTGGGTTCCTTTTATTCTTTTTCTTGCCTTATTGCATTGACTAGAATCGCCAGTACAACATGGGAAAGAAGACATGAGAGAACGTATCCTTATTGTTTCTAATATTTGCATCTGTCTTTATTTTATGCTCTGTGGGAACACAGGCTAAGGCTTTTGACTTTGTATTCTAGTCCTAAATATAGTGATTAGCATATACAAGATATTCAGCAAAGGGTGGTCAAATATTAGTGAAAGAAATGTAGGATCCACTTAATGCCCAAAGATTAAAAGAAAAGAGATACGGACATTGAAATGTAAAATCTACTGTCACATGGAAGAGTTTTTATGGATAATAAGGTGCGGAGGAAGAAAGCTTGGCACTCTGCTTGTGGCAGGGAGAGAGGACGTGAGAGGGACTCGTGGAGGGTTTTCTGGCGAGGTGGTGCAAAGCTGAATCTGGAGGAACCCACAGGCGAGAGGAAGCAGAGAAGACCATGGGAAGTAAAAGAAGTTGCTGAGGCTGAGCACTCACAGTGTACTGGGGAAAATCTGCGGCATACAGTGTGCAAAACTTTTAAAACTTGGAAAATTTGGCTTTCATACTTTTCCCCTTTCCTTAATCTCCTTTTCTTCAAATTTATAGTCCTAGTTCTGTCAACTGTGCTTCCCATGAAATAATTCTTGAATTACTCATAACTGTGGTTTTTGACTTTGGAAACTTTATGGCTAATCTCCTTCAAAATGTAGCCTCCAGAACTGAGTCCAGTTCCAGGCAGGACTAGCCAGCAAGAGTGTAGCCACCTATCAGTCGCTCTTTATGTGGACATTGTAACTGCCAGATCCAAATAAATGAGACCAACCTACCCACACTTGCCTTATCTAAAAGTAATTTCAGTGTTTTGAAGGAACTACTGAAAACCTGGTGGCAAACTTTATGCCACTTTCATCACATCTGATTCGGAACCCCAAGGAGTCTCATTTGCTTTCTAATATGTCTTATTGTGTAATGTAGCCTGAATCTATGTATGCACTGCTTTGTTCATTTATAAGGTGTTGCTTTGTCTTCTTGGAGTGTAACAGACATTTTACTTCAGTGAGAATTTCTAAGATACTTTGATATAGGGGCTGGAGGCCCTGGGGATCCGCCTACTGTTCTTCCTAGCACTTCTCAGGGAACTTAGATGGAGCTCAGTGGAGCATATTAGTTTTGATCTATGTAATGGGAAAATTGTATTAAATAATTAAAAATAATTGCAAGAGATCAGCATCTAGAATTTGTCTCAATCATATGTGGTGCCTTAAGGCCTATGTACCCATCCTGCAAATTGTTCTTGGAAGAACATGCTTTTATATTCTTCTCAAAGCTCAGCCAGGTGTGAGGTAAGGCCCTACGTCAATACCCTTGATTATTATTTTTTGTTCCTTGTTTACCATTATCTTTCTATGGAGCTTGCAATCAGCAGCTAGCTCTTTAAATTAATAAACACAAATACTTTCTCACACACTCAAGGACACATGTGCACACACACACATGTATATATGAACACACACATGAACAGAAAGGCCTCTTTATCCACTGGAATGAACTAAAATACCTATTCTTTTGTTCCCTTTCTGAAGACACTCCAGTAGATTCTGGAGGGGGAAAAGTTCCATACATTATGGAACCACATTTCATAGAGTTTGTTTGAGTGAAGAAAAATGGAGACGTTTTAGTGTAATTGTGGGCAGTACCATCTGAATGTTTAATTTACGTATGACATTTAAAATGGTCAATTATATCGCATATATCTTAGCTAGTTTGTAGCAAGAAATCAGAGACATGGAGCACACCTTGGCAACTCCAAGTCAGGGTCAGATCAGGGAGATCCTGTTAACAGAGGCAGTATTCAGACTCTAAGTATGCTGCCCTCTCCCACTGCCACGTACTCTTCCTGACCAGCACACTTCTTATCGATCTGCATGTGGTTTTTGTCTGTATTTATCATGAGTTTCTGATGAACCTTTTAGTAGTCACAGCACCCCATGGAGCAATGAGCAACCTCTTCAGGCTCAAATGCTCTTACTTATACTTCTCCCAACTCATCTCATCCTGACAGTTGACTTAAACAGAACTGAATCAAATTGATTTGAAGACATTGCTGCACCTGCCTTCCTCTGATTCTTCTGCTGCATGCTTAGTATCCACATAGCACTGAAGCTTGTTTTGTTTTGTCTACTTTTAACCCATTGCTTAGACTGTTTCCTTTGGAATAGTGACTTCTCTGTCTTATGGGAAGTGAAGAAGAAGGAAAGAGACTGTGAGGTACTCAAGAATAAAAATGTAGCTAAGTGGGGGAGAATAAGCAGGTCTTGCTGAGGCCAATTTTGGGCATCCCCTACTGATCCCACTGCAGACATTAGGAGAGTTACTGCCAAGTGGCATTATGATCCACTCACCTCACCCTGTGGTAATCTCAGGAATAGATGTTCTTTATGTAGCTGAAGACTTATGAACAAAGCTGAGGAGAGTTGGTTAGACATAGCTCGGCAGGTGTTGGGCTGTCCCAAACTCATTGCACTTTCTACTCCTGTGCCATACTCTTGCCTTTCTTCAGTTTAAAGCTCAGAAAAGGCCACATGCAACCACTACACCTTCTGGCATACTGAAGATTCTCTTGTGTCCTCTAGGCACACATTCTCTCCAGTCAGCCTTGTCTGAGAAGACAATGTTTCACTCTGCTACACTACAGAATTTCCCCTGACTGTAGTGGAATAAGAGTGGATTAACTCGAGGAGAAACTGTTTAAGCCTATTTTCTTCTGGGCTCTCCAGTGTTTTACTGCAGTCTCTGCCAAACATCCACAAGATGCCTTGCCCCATGTAACTATGTTCTCATGCCAGTTAAAAAGAAGTGCCTGGGCATGCATGTGCGTGTGTGTGTATGTGGGGAGAGCGTATGTGGAGGAAGATGCTATGGGTCTCAAAATAAAGTTTCTGACTCTAGCAAAACAAAAAAAGCCATAATTCACTAAGGCATGATATAAACAGATGATAAATGGTGACTTTTATGAACCTCAACCAACCACAGCTGCATTAAACTGATGACCCGAGAAATCTGGTATTTTGTTGTCATATAAGATGCAGCCCAATATCAGCACTCTGAAGGAAAAATGTGTGAGAGAAACAACTTAGTATCTGCCAAACATAGGGACAGAAGCTAAACAAGCAGCTGGTGATTGAAGTCAGAGATACAGAGAACACAAGGTCAATGATTCCTGGCCATGTCTTTTCTGCAGTAGACACAGTGAACTGAGAGAAAAATTTCTAAGCACACTGAAACTTATTTCCCTTCCCCAGTAAATTAGAAAGCTGCAAGTTTCACAACCAACTGAGAGTTAAAAGTTTCTGATTGGACATACAGAGTTTAGTTTATAAGTCATTTCTTTCATAGTTTGGTTCAGTTCAATTCAGCTTAAGCCAAAAGTATTTACTGAGCCCCTACTGTCAACCAGATTGTATTATGAAAGATGTAGAAAAGACTGTTTTTGCTTTCAAAGAGCTTATCTCTATCAAAGCAAGAGATAGACACATCTAATTATGAAAGGAGAGATGCATTAAAAACTCTGCAACAGATAGACAAAAGTACTATGGATTTAGAGGAGAAGGGCATGTTTGAGTGGAACTTTGAACACTGGGCAGAGTTTAATCCAGTGGAATTGGAAATGACAGTACTGGGTAAGGGTAAGAAAAGATGTTGGAGAATAAAGTAGTGGTTGAAAAAAAGGCGTGGGCATCATAAAATGTCTTTGCATGTTTAAGAAGTAATGACTAGTTTGATATAGCTTGTATGCTCCTATTGTAGGTTTGAGTAGGACTGTCTAGGGTCTTGAATGGTCTATCAATGAGTTTAACTTTCTTATTTATTGAGAACATTATTCTTTCAATGAGCATTTCTTGACTATCAACCATGTTAATGCTGGCATTGTGTTTACTATGATACATCTGGGAGATGAGTTCTTTTCTTACATGGTGCTCAAATTCTGGAGAGGCAGGTAGGTTATTAAAAAGTATAAAAATACCTCTAGAAGATATATTGAGAGAGAAATAATTTTTGGAAAACACTTAAGCAGAGTAATGGGAGACAGAATGAGGTTGGTCAAGGGTAACCTCTTTAAAGACATATCAGTGCTGAGAAATAACTGATGGGGACAAACAAACTTAAGAGGACAGAGAGTTCTGTACAGAAAAGAAGAAAAGAACAAAATTCAAGAAAGAGAAGTGTACTCGGTAAGTTTCAGGAACAAAAGGCCATGAAGTTTGGGTCAGAGAGAGTAAGGGAAGAGTAGTATGAGATGTGGTCACAGACAGGACAGGCCTTATTCACATAGCCCTTTTAGTCTATGGAAAAGCTTGGGCTCTCTTCTGAGCACCATGGAAAACTAGTGTGGGGCTTAGGCAAGGGAGTATCGTATTCTGGCTTTTGCTTGGCTGTGGCATAAGTGTGGTAGACCAATGGTAGAAACAGTGAGAAACCCATGAAAGGTTTCTGAATTTCAAGTAAGAGATAACAGTGACCTGGACCAAGATGATAACACTGGGTGTGGACAGAGAATGACGGACTTGGCTTATCTTTGAAGCTACCATCACGAGGATTAGGGTTAAACTGGATGTTGGGAAGATGGAACAAATAAGCAAAGAGGGCCCTTGGAGTTTTAGTTTCAGTACATGGTTGTGTCATTTGTGAGATGGGAAAGAGTAGAGGAGAGATTGATAAAAAGGGTACATCTAAAGTAATTATTCAGATGGGCTACTGAGTGACTTATTAATCATCCATATGGTGATGTCAAGAAGGTAGATTTCATGTGAGATGCTATTCTGACCTCAATGGAAAGATTAGGGTTGGAACTAATAAGTTTAGACATGTATTTAACCTAAAGAAATGAAGAATGTGGATTGACTTCTTTTATAAGAAGCTATGTACTGACAATGTGCAGGCTGTTGTTGCCTGGCGGACAGCCAGACTTCAACCTTTTCCCATGAATCAGCTCCATTTGCAGACTGTGGGGGAAGAGAACAAGAAATCAATAAGAAGCAAGCCCCCCCTGTGAACCAGCACCATGCGTGGGCCCCCACCACCAGGGGACAGCCAGATCTCAGCCCCTTCTGGTGCGCCAGCTGGGAAACAAGAAGAGCCAACACTGCACCCGCCATAAGTAACCTGCTGATCCAGAGAAACATAGGCTGCAATGACAGTTATTGAAGTGAAATGCAATTTGATGCTTGTGGTGTTTGGTGTTTTGCTGACTTTGCAGATCTAGGGCCAGTGGTCTGATCACCTATTCAGAGGATCATGGTATGCAGTGTGGCATCTATGGGAAAATCTTCTGAAGGTAACAGCCATTGTTGATTCCCTATTGTCTTGTTTTGAAGTCCTGTATCATTTTCATTGTTTTGTTGGGTTGGGTTTTTTTCTGGCTTGTTTTGTTTGATTTTGTTATATCTGATGGCATGGGCAACTATTTCAAAGATAGAAATATATACTATGGTAGCCATTTTGGATTTATTGTTGTCTTGTTTTGAAGTCCATTCATTGTTTTGTTTTTATTGGTTCTACTCTGTTTGATTTTTACTGTGTCTGAAGGTATCTATAGCTGTTTTGAAGACAAGAGGCATTATGGTTACCACTATTGATTTCATATTGTTTTGAAGTTCTGTATCACTTACACTGGTTTGTTATGATTGGCTTTGTTCTGCTTTATTTTGCTTGTTTTTATTCTCTTTAAAATAAAAACAATTTTAAAAAGAAGCTATGTTTTGTGGCACAGGGAATAATTAATGATATCAAAGATTCCATGAATATTGATATCTCTATGAAATAGATTGCATATTTTCCAGGCCAATTTCCCAAGATTTAAAACATCATTGTTCCTAAGTATGGTGGTAAATGCATGTATTCCCAGCACTTGTAAGGCTGAGGCAGGAGGATCACTATGAGTTTGAGGCTCACCTGTGGTATATTTTGAGTTCAAGGCTAGCCTGAAGTACATAATGAGGCCATGTCTCAAAAAAGCAAACAATAATGATGACAACAACAACAACAAATTAAAATAACAAAAAATTCCATTGTTTTGGTAAGAATAAAAACCAAAAAATCTATAGAGGACTTCCAGGAAGATGGCAGAGTGCGGAACAGCAGAGAAATAGCCTCTCTGAGATTTGGTGTCCATACTCTGGAATACCATAAAATGAAGAAGAGAAGAAGGAGAGAAGTGGGTCCCTAGGACCCAGCAAGAATCTGAAGTGAGAATTGAAGCCCATGGGGAAAGTGAAGAAAGAGACCTCAATAAAGTAGAAGGAATTGGCAAGCAGTGCTTTCTCCCCGAGCCCTGACTTACTGCATAGGAGGAGTAGCTTGAGCCTATAAATGTACTGTGACTACTGGAAAACCCAGAGGTCTCCATGGAGAAACATATCAGGGCAGTGGAATGGAGCAGTGCACACAGAATACTGCAGTAGGAGGTGAATTATTTGGGTTCAGACACCCTCCAAAAGAGGGCAGTTGAATGGTAACCATCCTGGAGAGAGGCCAACTGAGCTCAAAATTCAGAGCAGCAGCAACCTGACTCCATCTGACAGTTCCCTGTGTCAGGGTGAGGTAGAACTGAGTTCAAGTTGGCAGGAGGTCAAGGAGCTGAGTTCAAGCCAGAATGAGACAAGCTAAAGCTGATAGAAGGCACACGGAATGTTGTGGGCTGAATAAATTGGGTTCCAGCCTCACAATCAGAAACCAACATGAATTTCAGTGTAACTAAAGGTGCAAGCTTGCTGAGATTATCCACTATCCCACCATAAATCTATGACTGGGATTAATCAACATGGATCTGGGCTCTGTCTGTCCACTCTGTCTACCAGTGTTTGCTAGTCCTGAGGTGGACTTTGTTTTTCCTTTTTTTCTTGCTTTTCTGTTTTGTTTTGTTTTGTTTTTCTTGTTTTTTTTTTTAATATGAATGTGAACATTGCTTCTAGTTTTCTTGTTGATGTTCTTCTTATCTGTTCTTGATTTTGTCTCTTCTTTCTTCTCCTCCTTTGTTCACCAGTTTCCCAAAGTTTGTGTAATCTTCCTTTTCCCTCAAGGCTTACTTCTAATGTCTTCCTCTTCTTCTATTGCTCTATTTTCCCCCAGTTCCTAAAAGTAAGATCATTGTATTGAGGGCATATTTACTGCATAAAATTTTCTAGTTTTAGATTTTATTATAAAACCAGAGATACGCTTCGTATGGTTAAAGGTGGCAAATTAATAGTTACCACAGTTTGTTACATTCTAGGCTGTGTTTGATACTATTGCTATTGCTGATTTCACTACTTAGCCAAGATGACCTATTTGTTCTAGTCAGTTATGCTTCTTGGTATGCCAAGATTGAGATTGCCTAAGGATCATAAACAATAGTATAGGCCAGTGCCAAAGACTCAGGGGCTAGGCCAAATAGGCAGGCATTTCTCATCTCCAATAAATTGAAGAGATAGGATCTTGCAACATACTCCAAAATCAAAAGTCAGCTACACCTGGAAGACATTTCTGAGTGGTCATTTTCAAATGATTCTCAATGCTAGCAATAAAGCTACCTTCCATAAACAATTTACAAGTGTCAGACCAGGAATTAAACTTAAAAAATAGAAAATAAGAAGACACTTAAGCAAGATGTAACCCCATAGTTTCAGCTCACCAAAGACAAATCCAGAGGACCATGACGTGGAACAGTTTGAAAGCCACCCTCCTCACTCTGAGGTGGTAGCAGTGGAAGTAACAAAGCAGATAAATAAGGCACTAGAAAAAATCAAATCAGAAATAATCTTTCAGGTAACTACAGAAGTACAAATCATAATGAAAGTCATGATTAGTGACTCTAGAGCAGATTTAGATTTGAAAAAATAGAGTAGCTTAGGAAAATGATGGAAACTATGAATATTCAACATAGGAAAGAAATGAATCCATGAAACAGATTCAAACAGATATTCAAGAGATTAAACACTCAATTGAAAGTATATGCTACAGAATGAACCAATGTGAGACAGATTCTCAGATATAGAAGACAGGATTGTGGTTTGTGATCATGAAAATAAAAATTTCTTAAAAATAGCAAAGGACCATGTAAAATCAATTCAATAGCTTCAGAAGAGGCAAAGAAGAATAACGTAAGATTGATCAGAGTTAATGAAAAAAGCAGGAGATAGCGCAAATGACATTAAAAGAACCTGTTAACAGACGTAATGGTAGAACATTTCCCAAGTATGGAAAAAAATTTTAAATACAGATAGGCGATGCATATAGAAGTCTCATTATTCATGACCAAAAAAATCTACACCAAGGCATATAATAGTCAAGATTCCAGAAATTCAACACACAAACAGATTATTAAAAGTTGTTAGAGAAAAGAAACAGATCACCTATAAAAAAGCCCATCAGAGTTACAGTAGACTTCTCAACACAAACCCTCAAGTCAAGGACAGCCTGGAGTGAAGTACTTCAGGCCCTAAAAGAAAACATCCACAGACTGATGCACCCCACAAAACTGTGTGTCAAAATTGATGGAGGAATAAAATACTTTCATGGCCAAGAACACCTGAAGAAATTCATGACCATTAAAGTAGCATTCCAAAATGTTCTGAAGGACAATCTAGAAAGAGATAATGAGTACAACTCTGTAATCTCCAACAGAATGAATCCATCAGGCAAGCCAAGTAATTAAACAGAGGGTGGTGGGTGGGAAGGTAACCAACAACCAGAAAATAACATAACAAGGCTAAGTTAATATATAATAGTTATAACCATCAATGTTAATGATTTCAGTTAATCAATCAAAAGAAACAGATTGGCAGAAGAGATCAAGAAGAAAGGCCATGTGTATTGCATAAGCTTGTATTTGTTTCTATGGGTATGTCTTACTATGATGAGATGCAAGAATGTCTGGTAGGCATCTGTTGGGCCAGTAAATTTTTATTGTAGACTTGAGATACTTTTCAAATGTAAAATAACAACAATAGCAAAAACTCAATTCCCTCTGTATATTTCTTAAAAGTTACAGAATTCCCAGCAGTAAGGGGAAAAAGTATCTTAGGGGAAAAAGTATCTTAGGGTAAAAAATTTGGTTTGAAATTGTTTGTAGTCTTCATAATGCATTAGATATGTTTCATGGTCCATTAATAGATCACAAAAAAACTACTCATTCATTTGACCAAAATCCAAGTCAGATTAAACAGAAACTGTTTAGACAGTAGTCACAATAGTGCAAATTATAATCAGAAAAATTTATATTCATATTTAGTTTTGTATTTTCACTGAGATTAATTATGCTACAGCAAGTGTTTAGGAAAATCTTGTTGATAATTTATGACATATTCTGAACTCATTAGAAAAAGAATATAAATGTGGTAGACTAATCATTATGATATTTGTAAAATCCAAAATTAAAATTTCCTTTAGTGGTCTCTGAATTTCTAATTATTTGGCCTGTAAATTTATGTAGAAAAAAATGATTGAGGAGCACTGAAAGGATGGATTAGAAGAGAAGATAATACTATCTAAAGCCTCTCTAAAGCTGGAACTATCATAGAAATACTTTGTCTGTGCTCAGTAATAATTATACTAAAAATAATAAACTTTCTCATCAGAAATTTATTGAATCTTTCATCTCCATGCAAAAGCTTCCAGAGGATTCTTTATTCAGCTGAAATGCTCTCTTGCATGATGTGCAAATTGGGATGAAATAAAACCTGAGAGTGGTCAGGGAGACTGAGATGGAATTAGCAGACCAAAAAATATTGAACCAGAATGTAATGCATGAACTGAAGTACATCTGGTGAGTCTGCATGCCACTTCTCTATGCTAGAAACCATTACAAACTATTTGAGGTGATCAAAAAATTGCTGCCCAGGTGCAGCAGTTTATATTTTGAAAATGAAATAAATCTAGTGGATACTGTGGATGAAGGACTTGCAAAATCTTATTAGAAAAATAAATCTGTTTTGAGTTAGAGTGAAAAAATCCTAACAAATTATAGGAGTAGGAGTGTTGCAAAACTCAATACATTCATGTTTATTCAATAATCACACACATGTTCTATTAAGAAATACAGAAAAAAGTGCAATAAATATTGACTTTCACAGCAAAATGTAGAAGTATATGTGCAAAGAATAACGAATCCTTTACTTGACAGTTTGAGAAAATAGGAATGTTAAGCCATTTACACAGGTTGAAAAATAAGAAAGCTGTCCTCTTTATTAGTAAGGAAAAATATTTTGAGTTAGTCGTGTGGAGATTATTCAACTGACTTGACTCTATATTCAGAAAAGCCAATTTGCATTTGGTTCTCTTTTAAATATAAGAAATCATGGAATGAGATCAAGGCTTGGGGCTTTTTTATTTGAGAAGGGAAAGAAGGTATGGATCATTCATTCATCATCTCTGCCATCACTATGACCAGTACTTTAGAATTAGGGGGCTTCATTGGAAATCACGCTATATTTTAAACACCTCATTCACCCAGGGAAATATTTTCATCCTGGAAAAATCAGATGAAATGAACCTTAAAGGCAAACTTGAGTGGAGAAAATATATGACAAAAGGATATTTTGGAAATTCTAATGTTCTACTGATGAGCGATAAATTGGTGTTGTCTTTGGTGTGGGGGTGGTGAACTAAGAAGTGCATATCAAAGATCTTTAAAACATTTATTGCCTTTAACCTATCAGTTCTTTGAGATCTTTAGAAAATACTCAGAAATATATGTATATAATGACTTTTGTGCAATGGTATTCCTACCCCAGCATAATTTACAGTGGTGAAGCCTTGGAATTGACCTACATTTCAGGAGTAAAATGATTTTAGTAATGACTCAATGTAAACTACTGTGAAACTTTAGAATTCATGCTGTAAACATTATCATTTACCTGCAAAACTATTCATGATGTACTGTTAAATGCAAAAATCGCAAACAATACACTAGGTGTGATAAAAATATAAGGCGAATGCTTAAATTAAAAGAAATTTATTACAGTGAATGACATATTATTATTAATCTCCCTCAAAATACCACCCCTTGCTTTAAACATATTTATCCCATGTTTCTAGTACTGCAAGTCCCCTTCCCTGAGTGCTTTCTTGAGGATGATCAAAAATGCAGTGAGTGGTGCTGCCAAATTCAATACCACAGAAAGGTAGGCTCATAAACAAAGTATTGCACTGTGCCTTCATCTACCTTATTGAGCAAACCTGGAAATATGTGGTTTTAGCTCTTCCTTAAAGTCAAAATGACAATGAAAGGTAAATGCTAATAATCAGTTCAGGACATCTAGGAGGCCTTGACAGTACAATCAAAGACATTCGTGTGGAAGAACTTCCAGAACTGCTTCTGAAAGTAGCAAGAACGATGGGGTAAGTATATTTAAGACAAGGGGCAGTATTTTGAGGAGAATTAATGCTAATGTGTCTTTTACTGTAATATTTTTTAAACTTCAATCATTCATCATATTTTCAATCATATGTATATAGCATGCAATGCATTTAGTTTGGCCTCTGTTGTGTTGTGAAATATGTGTTTATAAGCAAAATAAGACAGAAAGGAAATACAATAATTCCTCTGCTCATGAATGGTTCTGTTTGCAAACAATTTGGTTTGTGAACAGAAGCATTTGGCAAAATTTTGCTTCCATTCATGAACAGTACATTGAGTGATGAACAGAACTGTAACCATCTTCCTCAGAATCGTGGAACCAATTAAATTCATGAACTGAGGTACCACTGTACTTAAAGAATGTTTAACTGCTTAATTCCAGGTGATAGAATTGTGCATAATTTAAGCGTTTCTATATTTATATTTTTGCATAATTTCAAACATTTCTGTGTCACAAATCACTTCTACATTCATAAAGGAACTAAGTGACAAACATTATTGAGGTCAAAGGCAGCCAAAAGGTAGATGTGAAAAATGAAAGGCAAGGTTTTATGTTAGTGCGTGGGAGAAAGGAGTCTTTATTTTCTTGCATCAGTGAGGGAAATCTACTGTGCTTTTCGGAAGTCTCTACCTGGCCAACAGTACAGTCAAGTCTGAATGGAGGATCTGGGTCAGTAGTTCCAAAATGCAAAATACTGGTTGGACCTAAAAAGATACCTATTAGTTCAACTGGAAGGAGCTAAACTGTGGAAGTATCCAATCTGCTGTGTGACTCCTGGTGGGACAACTGAACAGCAGGCTTAACCTCTAACCCCCTGCAGTGCAGTTTCCACCAGCCTCCCTACTGATTTCTGAAGAGTTCCCAGGGTTATCATCAGCCTGGTGGGGCATAGCACAATGAGGGAAATGGGCCCTGGGTTTCACAGTGCCACAAGCAAATGCAGACACAGTCACTTGCCCTAGACATTATAAGATCATATAACGATTCTTGGTAAATTGCTTTGAGATCCACAGACAAATCTGCTATTCCATTACCAGTTTTTAATCAGCGTTTCTATTCACTCATGTAAAGACCATTGAAAGTCATTGATCCTGAACTCCACATAGTCGTCAGCAAGTGAGTTTGGAAAAGTTTAGGTGCCAAGATCTTAGAAAACTATCAGGCAAAACAAATTGCTTTACGTTGGTAAAACCAATGCAAGTCAATCAAAATATAAAGATAAAGGAAACTTACTGATAATATAGATTTGATGAGAAATAATGCTCTATGAGAAGAAATTGAAGTGAGTGGGAAAAACACTGGTAGATTGGGTTTTCCCTTCTTAAACTCCCCTTGTTAGAACACACATGTGACAGTTGAGTTTTGTCATCAAGTTGACTAATTTTTCAATTTGAAAGTTTTTGACCATAATACTTGTGTTAGTTACTTTTCTCTCATTGCTGAGACAAAGTATCCAATACCCAGAATTAAGGAAGGAAAGGTTTATTTAGCTCACAGTTTGTGGAGGTTTCAGTCCATAATCAGTTGGCTCCAAAGCAGAATGGCATGGCACAGGGGCAACACTTCAAGGTGGCAGAAGACAGCAAAAGCAGCAAGAGCCAAAGTGGGAAGAGCAAACCTCTTTTCCTCTCATATAGTGTAAGCAGGTTACTCCCTCATCCCCCCACGAGTATATCACTCATACCATCTCTGTGCCCTCCTCTTGCACAGGATGAGGATGTTTACAAAGTAAGGGCCCTGATTCCCTGCTGAGCACCTTAATTAAACTTCTGATCTTCTCAGGTTTACACAGTGTATCAGTCACTACAATACTCCATATAGCAGTGTGAAGATTTTAGTCTTTTAACAATATTCATAAAGAGGAAATCTTTCAACACTTTCCCCCATTTCTCATTTACACTTACAGGTAGTCTGCACTGTGGTTTTCATTGGCTCTGCCCTGCTCTATGCAAACTAAAAAGTCTCCATCTGGCTCTACTATGAAGGAATAGTGAAATGCTCTCTGAAAATTTTCTGCTGGTCTTACATGTAACTGTTGATTATTGAGATTTTTTTCCACAAATGCTTATGTACTTTGTTTCTCAATTAATATGATAGCATTTGAACCAGTTTTGTAGAGCTCTGCCCTTTTAGCCATCCATTATCTACCTTTTCTATGTTTTCTGTAAAAAATAATTTCAGATGCCTAATTAATAAATAGATAGCTATAGGAAAAGTGAAGAAAATCTATAGTTATAAATTATTATCTAGATAAAGGCTTAGCAACCATGATCCTTGGGGCAAATCCAGCATGATATTTGTCTTGTAAATAAAGTTTTATTGACACACAATCACCAACTACAGGTTGTCTGTGGTTACCTTCAGTGTAGCTACAAAGTTAGAACTGCAGAGTTGAAATGTTGCAGCAGATTTGGCTTGCTGAAACAACACACTTACTACCTGACTCTTCACGATAATAGTTTGCCAACTCCTACTCTAAATGGTGTACAGTAATTTTTAAGGGATAGCTTATTCCCATTTCAAAAAGTTATCTTGTATACAAAAAGTTATCTTGTATACAAGATAACTGTCTTTCTTTGTATCTTAGTGAAGAGGGACTCTGATACATCTTTCTACTACATGTTCCATACCCTGTTGATTTAATTTATTTTCATTTTAATGAACTTGGCAACATTAATACATTAATTTTTCCTTGTGGGGTTATATAATTGAAATTTCCTATTAAAATTCTATGTAGTTGTCATTTATTTTTGAGATATGGTTTATTTTGTTTATGGATCAGAAACCTAGACAGGTAATCTGAAAATATTAATTATTGTTTTGATAACTTATCACTCTTCACAGAATGTTAAGTCTGTGCTAATTTCCAAATCAGTAACCTGGGAGCATCACACCTAGTCACACCTTCTCCATAAGTGGTTATGAAGACACCCAGAGTTGAAATACTTTGTCACTGAAATATTTACAGTACCAAGAAAGTCATTCTTGAAATTGTCCTGGTGAGGTTAATTTTCTGATTCTTATTTGTTGCAAAGGTGAAAAAAATGTACCTATTGAAATGCTCTGCAGTCAGTTAGAAAAAAAAAATTTGCTACAAGTAAACATAACTGTTTACATTTATGGACCACTTATGTGTAGCACAGTATTTTCAGGGTAGTTGACTTTTATGGCATATTGGCATTTTCAGAAATGCAGGCTTTAGCACTGAAATTTCTCTGGGCTCTGTCTGATGTCCTTGACCTTTCCTCCATTCTGCTCTCACACATCACTTAGCAGCATCTTTTTCCAGGTGGGAAGTCCATTGTGGTGCTGGGCTGCTTATACCTAACCAAGAGGTACTGCCAGGCAACGGGATCAAGGCACAGCCTGAAAATTCTGTCAGCAGGAAGCTACAATTCTTTTCATGAGACACATTAATGCTATTTTGTTAACTCTGAAAATTTGACAATTTGATGGTAGAATTGCAACTTCCAAGTGGAAAATTAAGCAATACCTATATTGTGCTGATAGATTGATGCCAAAGGAGATTTAGAATGTGCACCATTTAACCACAATGAGCAGTGAGTCAAATGGTGGGAAGAGGATGTGAGGGAGTACTGTTTTTACAAAGGCAATTCCCAATTCTGAAAGTGATATTCTGAAATTGACCAAGTTTTATTGCTGTTATTTATCTCTTTCTTCAGATGACAAATAGGACCTTAGACAAAAGAGACTGCTGTCAAAATCACATGTACCCTCTCCCTTTTTTCTTGCCTACAAATTGGAGATACTTCCTGTTGATATTTCATTTGGCAATCAAGCAGAAGGCTTCATTTGTCGTTGTCATTATCATCCTCATCATCATGAAACCATAGTCAGCCTCAACTGGTACTGAATGTTCAGTGCTGTAGTTACCTAATGCTCATGAACATAAGAAATCATCCAGATATGCGTCTCTATCCTTTTTCTTTTAAATCACTCTAATCTTAGTGTATTTTTTATGGCAGTCATTTTGTAGGGGGCAAACATTACTTTAAAGCTCTTAGGATATTAAGATATGCCTGCCCCACAGTAGTGCTTAAAATATGGTGTATATGTTGTCTTTAGCAACTAATCTAGCAGAATGGCAGTATTGTATTTCCACTCAAATAATGAGTCCTAGTCTGTTTGAAAATCTTTGGGTTGTGTCTTTGCACAGTAGGGTGACTATAGATAATGATAATGTACTGTGTATTTTAAAGAACTAGGGGAAAGATTTTTCCCCATGAAGAAATGATAAATGCTTGAAGAAATAGACATGTTTACCCAACTTAAAGATTCACAATGTATGTATGAAAGGAAGTATCACATGGTACCCCTTAAATGTGTACAATTTTATGTTCTTATGCATCATCTGAAAGAAGTACATTTGAACAACAAAAAATAATTTTCAAATTGTCATTACAGTCACTTAAAATAATTTGTTAAAAAACACAGCTAATTACATTTCCACTGTCATTATATATAGGAAAATCAGAATATCAAATATAATGTTTATGATTTCCTTATACAAAAGGGAAAAACAGAAATTCTTTTAATTGCATCTTTAATAATAAAAAGGAGCATAATCATTACTAGCAGATGTATTACTTTCATGGGGATTTGTACACCAACATTTTGTCCTATTACTTTTGTATTATACTCACAACATTAATTATTGGGGCCTAATTAAGCAAAATTGCAGTATAATCCCTAGTGAAGCCTCTGGTGATTCTTAAAAAACATCTCCATCTTTCCACATCATTCTGATGTTAGCATTAGTAATGTTCAGTCAGCCCAGCCTTCTTTTTCTACCCAGCTCATCCTTGAGTGAAATTTCCTTAGTGCAGTGGTCAAAGTTTTGGAGTTTTTTGTTTTGTAATGTTAGTTTTCCTTCTGAATCTCAGTACTGCAAAGAGTTACCCACCGACAAAGATTCTGGTTCAAAAAATAGAGGAGTACAGGGCTGGGGAGAGAAGATTCAAAGGACTTTTGTTAGCCCATTTTCCAAACACATTAAGAATGGTGCATCTTTTCTAAATAAGAAAAGCAGGTGTTTGTGAGAGGTAGCTTACCACTCGCCCTGTTCTCTTGTCTTTTTTCTTTGGCACCACTATCAATCATCACCCCGGAGTCCTCGGTCAGCCACCCTATGGGGCAGCTTGCACCTGGTTTGCTTCCACCCTACACCCACACAAAGGCTCAAGGTGGGCTGTCCATACCCTTTTCCAGCAATTGTTGGAGTCTATGGCCCTTTTCCCTAGAAAGATTCCTGGATTAAATAATGGTTAAGGTTTTTTCCTCTTCTGGAAGATAACAGTGTTGAACCTCAGCCTTCCATAGTTACCTTGTAAATCTGAAATGTTCTGATCTGCAGTGCAGACATTTGTCTGTCCTTGTTTTTGGATTACTCTCCCCCTTCTCAGCAGGGGATATCGTCTCAGCTTTGTCCTTAATTGTCCATTTGTCTGTCTTGGAACTATTTCCATGGAAGCATCTTGTTTTGTCTTTCTCTCAGTGATGAATTCCCAGCCCTTTCTTTCCTTTCCTTTGATTCCCCATTTCAACACACTTCACTCTGTCATCTCTCCTCCTTATTGTACCTGAACTCATTTAGTTAAAATCACAGTGAATTTGTCAAGTCACTGATCTCACAGCTGCTCTAAGTTCTAGTAATATCTTAGGTTTCTTCTTTACAGGACAATGATTTGTAATACATGTCATTCATTGCTTAATATTCTTTCTCAGTAGATGATAGAATCTATAAAGTCCAGACTGTATATCTGCTTTTTTCACCAGATCTGGACAAATTATATGTACTGACCAAATATTCATAGAGTAAATAAATGGCTAAACTAATTATTGACTAATTAAATATATTTTAATTTAATGTTAAATTATTTATGAGTCCACAATTCATACTTAGCATATCAGTCATGTCTTTTTTCCCAAGCCATCACACTCTTCACATGGTTTCTCTACTAAAAACTTCCAGTGATCTCACTTCACTGCTGAAATCAATGAATTGCAGTATTAAACTACCGCTCCTGGCTTGTGAGGCTAACAAGGAGCTAGAACAGTGCTTTCAAAAACTTAGTCTGCATGGCTGTCTAAGAGAAATCTCATGTATTAGTCAGGGTTCTTTAGAAAAACAGAATCAATACTGTCACAAACACACACACACACACACACACACACACACACACACCCTGTGAGGAATTGGCTCACATCAGTATGGAAGCTGAGTAGTCACATGGTCTGCTGTATGCAAGTTGAAGACCCAGGAAAGCCAGTGGTATAATTCATTCTGAAACCAAAGTCTGAGACCCAAGGAGGCCAAGGGTACAAACGTCACTCTGGAGATGTGATGTCTTCACTCAAGCAGCAAGGTAGAAAGAGAGGAGCCAATTTTTTCTTTTTCTGCATTTTACTCTTTTCAGGTTGTCAGTCTACTGGATGATGCCTGACCGTGTTGGGGAGGGCCATCTGCTTTACCAAGTCAAATGCTAATCTTATCCTGAAACACCTTTACAGACACACCAAGAAGGAATGCTTAATTTGGGCATCCTATAGCCCAATCAAGATTAATCATCATACACCTGTACTCACATTGAGCTCAACAAATGAAACCAATGACCTACTCCAGAGTTTCATTTTATTCTCTTGGCTACAAAGCTGGTTTCAATTCTCATATTAAATAATTATCTTGTCCCACCCCTTCATCTTAGTGGCTGTTATGATTCATATCTTGATGTTCCCTCAAGGCCTCATGTATTTAGAGGCAGGGGCTTGTAGAAGGTGATTGGATTGTGAGCAGTATAGCTGACTTGCTATTCAGAGATGGGATCTGGTAGGAAGAGGCAGGTCACTGGAGGGATGACCTGGAGGGGTATATTTCCCTCCCTGGCTCTTCCTTTCAGTCTCCGCTTCCTGGCTTCCAAACAGTAAGCAGCTTTCCTCTGCTTCGGCATTGCCATCATGTTATCCACAATGAAAGATCTGAAACTGCTGTAAATTGTGAGACAAAATAAACCTCTCCTCCTTTAAGTTGTGGGTATTGGGAACTGTGTCTTCAGCATGAGAAAGTGACTAAGAGAGCACCTATTCCTATCTCTTCTGGCTCTGACATTAGTCACCCTTTGTCTAAGATTTACCATGTTTTGAAACTGGGCTTTTTTTATTTTAAAGGAAACAAAACAAAACAAAATAAAACAAAACAAAGAAAAGCAAATCAGAACAGAACAATGCAAGCAACACAGAACTTCAAAACAAGGCAAGCGGAAATCAAAAGTGGCTACCATAATGTCTCTTGTTTTCTTTGAAATAGTTGTCCATACCTTCACACACAATATCAAGCATAACAAAATAGTATAAAACTAATCAAAAGAATGAAAGCATTACAGGACTTCAAAACCAGATAACAGGAAATGAACAATGGTTACTATAATGTCTCATTTTCTTCAAAACAATTGTCCATACTATCACACATAATAAAATCAAATAAAATACAACAGAATAAAACCAATCAAAACAAAAAAATAAAAGCATTATAGGACTTCAAAACAAGATGATAGGATATCAGCAATGGCTATCATAATGTCTCATTTTCTTCAAAATAGCTGTTCATACCATCACACATAATAAAATCAAACAAAACAAAATAGAATAAAACCAATTAAACAAACTAATGAAAGCATTATAGGACTTCAAAGCAAGATACTAGGAAACCAACCATGATTACCATAATACATCCCATTATGTTCAAAATAGCTGCCTAAACCATCAGACACAGTAAAATCTAACAAAAAAAGACAGAACAAAACAAAACCTAACAAAATTGTGAAAATAATATGAGTTCAAGACAAGACAGTAAGAAATTAATAGTGGTTACCACCTTCCCCTCCTAGATGTTTCCTCCCCTATGACTTTTATAATATCTATTGTGCTTTTGGGTCCCACTAATTCCTTCTGTTTTTTAGGTTAGGGTTCGCCCATATGAGTTCAAACTATTTTGACAATGAATGTGATCTCCAGTTGCATTCATTTTCCTACAAGAACCTCAAGATTATTCTACTTTATAGCTGGGCAGCTTTCCATTGCATGAAAATACCATAGCTTTCTTATCCATTCTGTGGTTGATGGGCAAGTTACCCTTGCTTTTTTTCTGGTCTCCTGTCACATGGAATAATTGTTTTCTCTCTTTTGATTTTCAGTCTATGAATTTCCTTTTGAGTTAAATGTGTTTCTTGTTTGCAGTATATTGATGAATTTCGTTTCTTGATCCACTCTCCCCGTGTTTCTTTTCTTTTTTTTTTTTTCGGCACTGGGGATGGAGCTCACAGCTTCACGCCTGCCAGATAGGTGCTTACGCCACTCAGCCAAACTCCCGGCCCTAGTTTTTTGAGGCAGGGTCGCACTATGTAGCTCAGGCCGGCCTTGCGCTCACGTTGTAGCCCAAGCGGGCCTCGAACTCACAACGCTCCGCCTACCTCAGCCTCCCGAATGCAGGGATTAAAGGCGTGCACCACCACGCCCGGCTCCCCGTGTTTCTTTTTATTGCTGACTTGAAGCCATCTACATTAATGGTTACAACTGGCATGCATTTGTTTGTCTCTGTCATACTATCCTCTTGCTGTTGGTCCTCCACTTTTCCCCTTCATTCAATTGCCTGTCCTGGTTGGTGATCCTCCTTTGCTGCTGTTCCTGGAACCATGGTCATCTTTATCTGTCTCTAGAATATCCTTCAGCACTCTCTGTAGGGTTGATTTGGTGGTCATGAATTCCTTCAACTGTTCTTTACCATGGAAGTATCTTATTTTTCCATCAATTTTGACAGATAGTTTTGCAGGGTACATCAATCTGGATCGAAAGTTCTTTTATTTCAGTATTTGAAACACTTTACTCCAAACTCTTCTTGACTTGATGGTTTGTGTTGACAAGTCTGCCATGATTCTGATTGATTTTCCTTTATAGGTGATCTGTTTATTTTTTCTAACAGCTTTTAATATTCTGCTCTTGTGCTAAATTTCTGGGATCTTGATTATTATATGTCTGGGTGTAGATTTACTTTGATTATGGCTAGTTAGAGTTCTATATGCCTTACTTATCTGTATTCCAGATCTTTTCCCCATGTTTGGGAAGTTTTCTGCTATTACTTCTGCAAATAGACTTTTTATCTCATTTGTGTTGACCCCTGCTTCTACCCTGATACCTATCACATTTAAATTACGTTTCTTTGCATCATCTTGCAGCTATTGAATTGTTATTTGCTGATTCCTTATTTTTTTTAAAGAGATCTTTCCTTTCATGATTGCTAGCTGCAATCCTGCCTTCAAGGTTTGAAAGTTTATCTTTAGTCTCTTCCAAGCCATTTTGCCAGCTTTGTATCGACTTTTTAATTTCCTGGCTATTTCTTTAAATCTGTTTCATGCATTGTAATTTCTTTCTATATTGTTCATTCAAGGTTTTCATCTTTTTCCTATGCTCCTCTTTTTCTTTTTATCTATGTCTTCTTTAGATATGCTCAGCAATTCTTTCTTTATGTTTGTGATTTCTTCTTTTACCTGAGACATTATGTCTGATTTGATTACTTTTACAGTCTCATGAAATTGTTTCTTTATTTCATTTGTTATCCTCTTGGAGATTTCAGGTGTGTGACTTCCATTTTATTCCATGACTGTATCTCCCAGACTTGTTTTGTGTGGGCTGGAGGTCTGAGACTGCCTTTTGCTCCTTTGTCTTGCCATTCTCCTGGGTTCCTACCAACAAACTGGTTGTGGAATCCCAGGCACTTCCCACATTGGCTGCCCCTCCATGGTGTAGAGAGATGGGACAGGCACCTGTATTCCTCTGACCCCAGCTTTACAGGAAGGTAGCAGGGTGTGGGGTGGGCCTCTCCAGGCCTCCTACACTGCAGCTTCCCCGATGGCCAGGGGTGAGTGGTGGTGGGACTGCTTCTCTTAGCCTACATGTCTACACTGGGACTCCCATGATGGTGGCAGGCACACAGGGGTGTGTTTGTCTGATTCTCCCAGTGGGTGATGACTACCCGAAGGAAGCAAGGGCCTCCGATGGTGACCTTTAGGTGCATGGGGCTTACCTGGCTGCATGTCCCTGTTTCTGCTGGCTGCCTGTAGAAAGCAAACCTTTCGGTGACAGTGGCCAGCAGGTGGAGGTGGACCTGCTGGTTCTTTCTGCCTGTGCTGGCTGCCTGCAGGAAGCAGTCTTCCTGAAACTGGGCTTCCACAGTGGTCACTGTGCAGTCCATCCCACAGTGGTTACCCAATTTAATTTAACCACTCCTCTTGGCACAAGTGATTCCAGGATTGGAACTCCTACCTACCTGCCATGAGTTTTAGATGTATTTTCTTTCTGGTCACACTGGAGAGGAGTTGGCTCTTTCCTACAACTTTGCTTATTTTCACTTGTCTTCATTCCAAAATGGGCATCTCTTTTGCTTGTTTGCATGAATTTCCCTGGTTCAACCTCCTCACCCGTTCAGACCCAGCTCACAGGTGCTCCCTAAGGCTGTCTTTGTCCTGTATGATCCATGATGTTCCCTGTTCATTGGTCTATACTTTTTATTTGGGTACAAACTGCCTTTCAGTGTTGCTTACCATCTTCCACATGTGCTCACAAGCTGTTAAGTCAACAATTCCCATGTGTAGTTACAAACAATTTCACCTCTCCCCCCTTCACCCCTCAGAGATCAACATGGGTTGGGAGTATGCTCTATTAAAACTTAGGAAAGAGCATGAATGCTTAAAACCTAGATAACTTAGCTACCTTTCTTGCTGCTGAGACAAAATACCTGAAGGAAAGTTTTATTTTAGCTCACAGTTTATAGAGGTTTCAGCCTGTAGTTGGCTGGCTCCAAAGCAGGGTGGCATGGCAGAGGGGCAGGGCAGGGCAGAAACAGTTTAGGGCATGGCAGATAAAGCAGCAAGCAGAGAACAACAGCAGGTGCTTGTGTCTCTTTATGTTCCATCTAGGCTATGAGCCTATTGATTGGTGCCACCCATACCCAAGGTGAGGCTTCTATTACCCATACCTTTAGTCCCTTAATCCACATTCACAAACCCTAAACACAGCCACCTCCAAAACGCCCCACTTGTGAATGCATGAGGATTTGGGGAAACATCAGAGTACAAATCCTAATGGTAGATGTAATATCTGTGTTTGGGAAAGTTGAGCTGAAAGAATCCGTAAGTAGAGATGGAGGGAGAATTTAGAACAGGTCCAGAGAAGGTGAGAGAATGGCTTGTGGAAAAAGAAGGCTGAGGCAGAGAAATGACAAATTTCTTTTTACAAAATTTTGGTAGCAGTCATTAAAATTTGCATTTCAAATTGAAACTTAAAAATGTTTCATATTTATAGGGTTCTATGTGATGTTTCAATACACATATATATTGTGTAATATTCAAATCAGGGTAAGCCTATTCATTTCCTCAAACATTTGTCATTTCTTTGTGGTAAAAACATGCAAAATGCTTTCTTGTAGTCTTTTGAAACAGAAACAACAGTATTACCTATGTTCACCCTACTATGCAATGGGACATGACAAATTTTTATGAAAGGCCATTAACTATGAAATTTAGTTTCTTGGTACATAATCTATAATCAAAACTGAAAAGGAACAAATGACACAAAGTTTGATGTCATGACTCTCTTTTGGCCTGAGGGTCATATAACATGATGATTAAAAAACTAAACATCTATAAAAGGTATTCAATAAAGCAATACTAATGTGGAACATTTTGAGATATATCTTGATGTACTGGATAAATCCTTTTAAAAATGAGTCTGAACCTCACATAGAATTTTTTGGGGAAAATGAAATTTAGTATACTTTCTCTGTATTAGTTAGAATTTTCTAGAGGATCAAAATTAATAAAAAATATGGATAATTATATGAGTGGATTTATTAGGCAGACTTATAGGATCAGAAGCAGAAGTCTCCTAATGGCCACCTATGGAATCAGAGGTTGAAGAGTCCTATAGCCATGCATGCACTCCAAAGCCTAAGGATCTAGTACTAGTGAGATTGTGAAGATCTGGAAGCTTACAGTTGAGTTGCCCACACATGGTGGTGGAGGAAGCCTGAAAAGTGTGCACTGTAAGGCAGAAAAGTCTATGCTGGAAGGCAGTGTCCAAAGGTAATGGCAGAGACCAGAGCTTTTCCAGAATGGGGCACACTTTGTTGTTTCCCTTTTTATTCTACCCAGGCTACATATCTATTCACTGGTGGCACACACATCTGGGGTGGGTCTTTGCTCCTTGGTTTGCTGCCATGCATGTCAGTCAATCACAGGTACCAAGAACTTCACTAATCTGCCAGGTAGTTCTCACTCAAGTCTCACTGATATCTCCTGTCATGCTTTTTTTTCTTCTTTTTTGTCTTTTTGAGACAGGGTCTCAGTTCAGGCTGGCCTTGAGCTCACTTTGCAGCCCAGGCTGGTCTCAAACTTCCAGAGATCTTCCTGCCTCAGCCTCCTGAGTGCTGGGATTACAGACGTGCACCAGCATGACTGACTTTGTCATGCTTTTTGTACACTTATATTTTAATATTGAACTAAAATTTTTGTGAAAATAAATAAAAATGTGTTTTCAATAATGCAGTATTCCCTGTATATATGCTATCATGGCTAGTGAAAATGCAACCAAGAGCAAGCATTCTGTGTACATGCCTTGCCTGGTATTCATGGTCTTCATTTATTTGCAGTTGACCACACCCATTTGTCATCTGGGTGAACACAGCATTGTTTCTTATCATTATGCGCATCCCATGCTTATTCAACCAGGTGCATGATCCAGTCTCTTTTGCTAGCTTGGGTTCGTAGTATTTCATCTTCTTGGCTCAAATTGCTCCTGACCCAATACCTTTTCTAGCTTGACTGATTTCCTGGGAACTTCCTTTTCCATATGCTTCTTTACAGGCAGCCCTCTTGCTGGTTGACTGTTTAGAGTAAAACAGCACGCCTTACTTCAGGTGGTGTTGACTACATCTGGAGGCCAACGGGCATGTCAGGATGATCATAACGGCATGGTGATAACTCTGATGCAGGGTCATAGAATTGGTGGTAAAGAAATTGCCAACCTTCCTGAAAAACTTAATCCTAGGCACCACTCCACAGGCCAGTGTTTCAACAAGGCCATTTGAGTCAAAGGGAACAATATAAAAAATGTTTCGTTCTTAAATGGAGTAAGAAAGTTCAGAGGCTAGTGGGACAAAAGTGCTTTTATAGATAATAGAAGGTTATCATTCACATTAGCATAAATACTTTTAACTGTTGCTTTTTAATCAAATATCCTTCCAAATTCTAAGTTATTATTATGCATTTTGGCTTGGCTTGCTTATATCCCTAAATAATCACCTATATTGGCTTCATCTTATCTGTTTTGGAAGGCTGTATAATCTCAGGCACCTAGAGATTTAATTATAGAGCTCAACCCTTCCCTTTTATTTTCATAGACAGGCCCCTGTAATCAGGCCCATCCTTGGCAACTCTTCACTGGAAACTTCTTTGACATCCTTCAAGTTGCTCTCTTCATTAATGTCTTAATAAGTATTCAGAATCAAAGTAAAACTTAAAAATAAACATAATTTCAGAGATTAGAGCCAAAAAGAGTCCTAAGGTGAAGGGTGTTTGATATGTCAGAAATAGGAACCAGAAAAAAACTGACTGGGGAAATAAAAAGGGAATCAGTAAACCCCAAGTGATCTTGGTTAATGTTGCAGTAAGTTTGGAATTTGAAAAATTTGTTATCCTCTAGAGTACTTATGAGGTATTGGCTACATTTTACATTTTGAAATTTTTGGGAAGACGTCAGAAAATTTTGAGACTACCATATTGGAATGGTTAGAATCTGAGTTATTGATGAAATTGTATCAATAGTGAAATTTTCAGTAATACCTGAAATTTAGCTTGGCATTGCAAAACTCTTAAGATCCAACAAGCTGAATCTCCAATAGGGTAACTGGGAAAGAAACGACTAATGATAACATATTTAAACCCCACGCTTTTGAAATTGTGACTTGAGATTATGTTCATATGGATAAAATCTATTATTTTAGTAAACAGAAAACAGTTACCTCTCAGACCAAAATCAGACTGAAATCAGTGAAGCAAGCCATTGTAAAGCTATCTGGTACTTAGTAAACACCAAAGTAAAAAATTTTTTCACTTTGTAGCTAAGAGCATAACAATACAAGCTTATAGTTCCTATGTTCAAGAGAAAAATTGACATAAGAATCTACTTCAGTCACCATTTCCTTTCTCTGCATCTGAAAACTCACGTACAGTCTAAAACAGAAGTTACTTTAAAGGAACTCCTCTACTCACATACACCACAACGTTTTTCCTACCAAACTTTCAAACCTGTCTGTGTCTACATCCATCCTTTCCTTTCACACAACTACTGGATGAAGGGTTACCACGTCCTCCTCTTCTGTCTCGGTTCATTCTTGTTTTCCAGTATACCATCTCTCTTCTCTGTCTTCAAATCTACTTTCACTGGTTTCTCCCATCAGTATTTCACCACTACAAAATCTTTTTTTAATCACTTTCCCTCAATTATACCTGATCTCTTCACTTCCATACCTTCCTTTAATAGCTAATCCTGGCTATTTTCTCATCATCATTCACTCACTTTCCAGATCATTGCAATCTGCATCCCATCCCCAACATATTACGGACATGATTTTAGTCATTCATGCCCTGTAAGTCACTAAGTGCATTGAGCATCCTTAAAATCTCATCATAGTGGATATTTTGGTATCTCATAAATGTTGACTACTTCTTAGTAGTATTTGCATATCTCTTCTCTTGACTTTTATTTTATAACTCTGTCTAGGTCTTGGCAACTTCCCATAAAACATCATCCTTCTTTACCTCCTAGAATATGATGGTCTTTCAAGGCTTGTTTCTGCTGCTTCTTTTCACTCTACATTCTTTCTCTAGATAGAACATGTAATATCTGAGTCTTTAGTTATCATCTCTGGGGTCAGGGTTCCCAAATGTTTATTCCTGTTTTAGAAGTTTTTTCTGAGCCTCAAGATATGCACAAAAGTACAGTGAAAGTTTACATGTAAAAAATTATTATATTATAGACACATTGCCATTAAATCCCCTCAAAATACTTTCCCTGGTATTGAACACACTTATTCCATCATTCTTGACACTTTCTGAAGCAACTCTGGAAGTCTTCTTTCTTAAGTGTGTTTAATTTTGTGTTGTGGCTGCCGTGATGTGCTGAATCAGTTCAAACGTTTTACTTTTCATGTTTATTTTGACTTTGGTGAGGATGAACCAGAAGTCACACTCGATCAGATCCAGTGAGTAAGGTGGATAAGGACACATAATGTTTATAAGTGTACCTTTTCATTGGATGGCACTGGGTAGCAGCATTCACTGTATCTTTTATTACAACTCATAAAGACACTTAGGAAAAGGACTGCTTCTGCCAGTGGAAAGAGTGATAGGAGTGTGTTTGAAGCAAGTCAGGGTATTTTGAGGGGGATTAAAATTTAAGAATTCACTATACATTTCAATTACCCACTGTAAATATATCTGCTTGTCACATCTAATGGGAGATTGCAAAGACACTTCAACCCACAGTGTGACTTAACCTATACTCAGAGTCCTACTTGCTAAGATGACTTCCCTTTATTGTCCCCTGGTTTAGAGAAAGTTACTGCTTTTCACTCACTTGTCCAGAAACCTAGAACCTCTACTTCCTAACTTCTTCTGCTGAATCCACCAGTAAATCTTGTCAATCAGAGCTTTGAATTATCTCTTGAATCTCATCATCTCTCTCCATCAGTTTTTTTCCAAGCTATAGTAGGCTAGCTCTTGCCTAGCCTAGTAAATATTCTCCTAGTTGAGCTCTTGCTGACTCCAACTCTTGTCAGAAGAACTTCATAAGAATGCAAACTGGATATTACTCTTCAGTTTAAAACAGTTGAATGAATTCTCTAGATTGAAGTACCTTCATCATCTGACTTTGACTTTTTCCTAGTCTCCTCTTACACCATAATTCTCTTGATCATTATCCATCAGACATACTGCACTGTCTTATTTACTTTTCTCATTGCTGAGACAAATACCTGATGCCCAAAGTTAAAGGAAAGAGGGGGAAGATTTGTTTAGCTCACAGTGGGCCAAGGTTTTTGTCCGTAATCAGCTGGCTCCAAGGCTAGGTGGCACATGGCAGAGGGGCAACCATTAATGACAGCAGAAGACACCAAAGGAACAAAAGAGGAGGGACAATGAGAAGGAAAAATCTCTTTATGTCCCTTATGTTGTTTACAGCCTACCCACCCTAGGATGGGTATAGCACTCAAACCCTTAATCCCAGAACTCTTAATCCCAGGATTGCACTGCAAATTAATCACATACTCTAGATTTGGTTATCTCCAAAAAAGCCCTGTAATTGCATAAGGCTTTGGAGGGACATCTAGACACAAACCATAACATGCATTCTGTTCCAGCTGAGCATGATAACTACTCATAAATCACTTTGTCAGTAATGCTGGTCTTAGGCTAGGTCCAGTCTTCCCATTCTGTGCCTCTGTACTGTCTGCTTTTGCTTTAGAGGAGCTGTTGCAGTTTTAACGATGTTAAGCTTGCATTCTCATTGATAAATGCCCTTGTTCAGAGAAACTGCACGGTTAGTATTTATTAAACAAAGAAGTAGTGAAACATGCTTACCAAACCATGTGTGTGGGCAAAGGAGGGTGGCAAAGGAGGTAAGAGCATGAAGGAGCACAGCCTGGCCTCTGTAGCTTAGAAGAGGCGTGAGCTAAGACTGTGTTAGCTGAACATTTGGAATCGCATAGAAAAAGTGACTGTAAGTCCATAATTACACAGTCTGGAAGTCTGTCAGGACCCTTGGTTAGAAAGTCTCTGAGCAAATGCACCAGTTACACTTGACATGGAGAGACCAGTCACTGGTGCAGCTGGATTCCAACCACAGCTCTGCACTTAGCCCTTACAGCCTCCGCAAATCCACTTTGCAGTCAGTTTATATCTTACACTTGAAACTGTTCTCTTGACACTCATTCTGAAGTGACTGATTGCAAATTACTAACCCCCAAAGGCCTTTCAAATTTAGACTAAAACAATTGGGCATAATTCAAGATGATTGGATGGTAAGAAAAGCATGTATTCATATTCTGTTAGAGCTGAAAGAGAGTATTTAGTCCAATGCTATCAATTTTTTGATGAGGACAACGAAGCATACAATGGTCAAATAGTATTTCCAGGGTCCCATAAAGTGAATTTTTTTTGAACTGATAGGTCAGTAATGCATGTATATGGGCTTCATTCACTAACCTTGGTAATAATCTTCAGACCTATTTTCACAAGGACTCAGAGGAAAAGCTTCAGATCCTAACCAATTTATGATATGAGCCTAAAGTTTAGAATCAGATCCAACAATGTCAATAAGAGAAAGAAAAGAAAGAGCTCTGAAAAGTTATTAAATCAGATCTAACTTGTATTTTTTTATTATAAGTACCTATCAACTTGAGAGACAATGTCTTATTTCTTTAGTCACTGTCAGTGCTAACGTGCATGAATTCTGTGAATGTGATCCTCATGAATCTATGTTTTACATTTAAAAGAAGAAACCAGGCTTGGTAAATATCTCTGCCCTTTTAACAGATCAGAGGATTTTTATGTAAGCTCTAAAATATTTATCCTTCATAGTATAGATGAATTCTCTCTCTTTCTCTCTCTCTCTCTCTCTTTCTCTCTTCATTCATGAAAATGCTGTTTGTGCTTGGAGGTGAGCTTATCTTGGACAGGTGGCAGTTGATTTGGAGACACATGTACAGTGTCATGACAATTAGAATTTCTGCTCACTGACTTAGGTAGACCAGAAGTTGTGACCTCTTACTATAAGCAAGGGAACAGCTGCCAGTAATTTCTTTTATTTTTTTGTAGTAGACGGATTCAAACACAGTGCCCTACAATTTTTTTTCTCTTAGTTTTCATTCCCTTTTTTACATCTTCAATTTGAACATGGGATCGAGGTATCTGTGACTTAATTTTGACTAATAAAAGACAGCAAAGTTGATAGGATTCACTCCTTTAATTACATTACATGGGACAGTTCTGTAACTTCTGTTAGCAGATTCTTTTTTGGCTTTGAAGAAACAAATTGTGTTGTGAGCTGCTCCATGCAAGAGATCACTGGCGAGAAACTGAGTGGGGGTTCTGGCAACATCCAGAATGGAAGCAAAGCCCACAGCCTGACAGCCCTCTGGGAAGGAAGCTTTGCCACCAAATCCTATGAGCTTGGAGCAGATCTTCTCCCTTTCTGTCTTCACCCTTGGTGACATACTCACCTTAGGCTTGTGAAAGACCTTGAGCAAAGGATCTCACAAAGCTGTGCCAGGATTCCTGACCCACAGAAACTGTGTAATATGAAATGTGCTGTTTTAAGTGGTAATCTTTTGTAGAGTAATAGAAAATGAGGGGTTGTTTAAATTTTTGACATAGTTGTTGTATCCTAGTTTTTGATAGCCACATACTAATTCAGAATAGAACTACTTATGTTACTCATGCCCTGAAGGCTCTTTTCTTACTGCCTTTGACTTTTTTAGTTTAGTAATATGAAGCCCTTCATGATTAGTTGCTAAGCTTTTCAGCTTCCTCTCCTGTTACTCTATTGTTCCTTCCCTACTTTCTCTGCACACACTTCCACACAACTGTCTCTCTTTCTCTCAGTGTTCCCATGACAGCCCACAACTTGTTGTCTTTGTGCAAGCTTCTTATTCTCCCTGGACTTCCTTCTCTTTGTCCTTGGGTGCTATCTTGGTTACTTTTCTCTCATTGCTGAGATAAAATGCCCAACACTCTATGTTAAGGAAGGAACGGTTTATTTAGCTCACAATTTGTGAAGGTTTCAGTCCATAATTAGCTGGCTCCAAAGCAGAACAACACATGGCAGAGGGCAATGGTTCATGGTGGCAGAAAACAGCATAAGCAACAAGAGCAAAGGGAAGAAGACTCTTTCTGTACCTTATATTGTACGGAGGCCACAACCAGTTGGTTGTGGCACTCACAACCATAATCCCAGCATTGGACCATGAGTCATTCACAGACTCTAGAAGCCCACCTCCATGACTGCATGAGGTTTTTGGAGGACATTCAGACTCAAATCATAACATGTGCTTTCTTATCTTTTAAAACCATCTTACTGTTCCCATAGTACTTTATCCACCTACACTATGCCACTTTCACCTATATTATAATTTATACAGGTGGCAGAGTAATTTTTGACATGCATTTGAATTTTGCTTTACAAATATTTAATTTGTTTTCTTTTCAAGCAAGTGATACTGTCATTGATATTTCTTTGCTTTACTTTTTTCATATTGAAAAGTGTATGTTTGAAGTTATCGGTCTGATTTTCTTATTTATTTTTCATTGTAAACAGACTTATTTAATAGATTGTATTACATGTCCAGAAGAAGGAAAGGCAGAGGGAGGAGAGCATCTGAAAATAGTGAAGGAGAGAGTCCCTTAGAGTAGAAAGAGGCAAGACTCCACTACAGTGTTCCAGGAGAAAAGAGAAGACCTGAGAAAATAGGAGAAAGTTCTAGATTTAGAGAAAGAGGTCTCATCCTAAAGACAGGAGGTCAAACATAGGGTTTTTGCTTCCTGAAGATTCCCATGTGCCAGGGACAGATTAGAAATGACACTGGAAAGGCATAAGTTGCCAATTTTGAAGCCTTCCTCACCTGTTTAAAGCCAGGGAACTTTTCCACTGCAATAGGTAAAAGAAAATAATAATTGAATTTTTTTATAGTTTACTGGAAACAATTGGTGCCAAGTTAGAGTTACTTTGAATTAAAATAACAAATGATTTATTTGTTGTATACCTGCTTGTAGATGACGATTTATACAAATATAAATGAGCCCTATATACAAGAAACACAAAGCAAATTACATCAAACCACATTGTACTCAGTTGTTTAAAAGGATTGAGAAAAAGAACCCACATTATGTACAAAGGAGAAAAGATAAGCATGACCCTAGATTTCTTGTTGGAAATGAGCCAAATAAGGAGGCAAAGAAGTCACATTTTTGAAATGCTGAAAGAGCAAAAATATCAGTGTACGATGCTTCAACTAGTGAAAACATCTCCCCAAAACCAAGGGGAAATAAAGACTTTTTTAGAAATACAAAATTGAAAGAGTTTATGACAAGTATACCCTCATGAACAAAATATTACAGAGAGTCTTTCCAGAAGAAGAAAATGATACCAGTTGGAAATATAAATATGTGAATATGTACCCTGAACTGAGAGTGGTTTTATACCTGTTCCCAGGATATTTGGTAATATCTGGGGATATTTTGGTTGTCACAGCTTGGAGAAGTGTGTGTAGAATGTTTTGACATCTAGTGAATAGAAACCAGGAATATACTGAACATACTACAATGCATATAATTTCCCCAAACAACAAAGAATGTGAATAGCAATAAGGTGGAAAAAACCCTGACCTAAACCAAAAATTACATGGGTAATACAAATAGTTTTCTTACTACTTAACTATTTTAAAATATTAATGACCATTTAAGCAAAAAATTAATAATAATGTAATATAGGGTGAACTATACATTTAAAAGTAATATTAATGGCATAATACAAAGTCCAGAAATAGAGAAATGGAGTTATACAATTGCATGAATTTTTATACAATGTAGATAATGTTATAATATTATTTGAAGGTAGACTTCAATGAATTAAATACAAATGATATAAATCATCAGATAGCCACTAATAATACAAAAAGAAAAAGCATAGCTATGAAGCTACCAAAGGAGAAAAAAAGGAAATGTATCAAATCAATTAATTCAAAAGAGGACAGAGAAAGAAAAAAGGGAACAAAGAGAAGATGGGAAAAATGGAAAATGAATAGCAAGATGATAGACTTGAACCTAACAATAGAAATAATCACATTAAGTTTAAAATGTTCTAACACCCCATTAAGTGGTATATATTATTGATTTCTAAAAAGGCTCGATGATATAGTGCCTATGAAATACATACTTTAAAGGCACAAGTAAGTTAAAAGTTAATTGAAATAGATAACGTGCTAGCACTAAGCAAGAGGAAGTTAAAGTACCTGTAGTACTTTCAGATGAAGTTGACTTCGTAGCGAAGAGTACTACCAGGTATAAAGAAGTTTATTTTATAAAGGTAAAGGATCAAATTCATCAGTCATAAGCATTTATTTTCCTAATAATAGAATATCCGAGTGAAAGAAAAACGGATGGTACTGTAAGAAACAGATAAACTCTAAATTACTGTTACAGATTTCAATACTGCTATCTTAATAAAAGAATAAGTATGCTAAAAGTAATGATATAAAAACTTGAACTATGCAATCAACCAATGTTATCTAATTGACATTTATAGAAAATTCTACTCCAAATCTGAATACAAACTCTTCTCAAATGTACATGAAAATTTTATCATATTTTGGGACATAAAACAAAAGGTGTTTAATCATTCAAAGTGTGTTCTCTGGCCATGATGGATTTAAATTAGAAATCAGTAATTAGAGACATCGTTGAAAAAAATCTCTGAATATTTTAGAACCAAATGGCACACTCTGCCTTTTGGGTCTAGTGGAAGGGATTAGCTCACATTTTTATTCAGTTTAGAGTTTTACTAGATAGAACAGGAAAAACATCAGGATGATTTAGATTCAGTCTTGCCTACCCAGGAAAAGAGGAAGGGACATTTGACCCTTAGTGGTCTTCGTTATTCAAGATGTTTTTTGCACATTGAAAAAAAAGTCTCAATTCATCGAGAAGAAAAAAATGGCTTAAATTTTCCAATGCACTGCAATTTAGTATTTAAAGACAAACATAATTATATTAGTTTTGAAATTAATATATAGTTATTTAGTTAATAGTTTTCAGGTAGCATAATTTAAGGGATTGTTTTTATAAAATGGAAACATAAAAATGCTTTATAGGTACTATGGTGCTCCTCAAGTTTCTTTAGAGAATGACTAAGAATATTTAGGGTGAAATGAATGCTACTTATCTGTATATAAGAAATTTGTTTTTTGAAATATGGCAAATGGTCTTACTGGTGACATATTTTATTTTCTAAAAATGGTCCCAGAAGTATTTCTAGCCTCACCTTTGTTCCCTCAGGACTTTGGTATTCCTCCTGACTAGAGGAGTGTGATTCTCCTCCCTTGATTAGCAGTGGCTTTAGTTACTTGCCTCTGATGAGCACATTGTGCTGGAAATAACACTGTGTGACTTCCCAGGCCAGGTATAACAGTGAGTGATAGAGTGTTCCCTGGCTTTTCTCTCTTAGCATGCTCACCCTTAGAACCTAGATCTCTGTTACAGAGAGTCCATAGATAGTCCCATGAGGGGAGAAACTGAGGCCTGCAGTGCATAGGTAGCATCCTCTAGACATCATTTTGAGAGAACTTTCAGGTGAGTCTGGTCACCAGCTTCAAGTTCTCTAGCCATGGACCCAGGACTTGTGGACTAAAGTCAAGTCATCCCACTGTGTCTGTCCAGTTTCCAGTCCATGGAATTCATGGCCTTTTATGCCGCTAAGCTTTAGGGTAACATTCTGTACAACTGTAGTTATGGAAATAGCAGTGCCACTTACACACCTATTTATTTAATAAACTCATTTTAATTTCACATTCTTTATAGACAATCTTATATTTCAATCTGTAAAGTCAATAAGCTTTAACTACACTTTGTCTTTATAAAATATTTCCACACAGTGACCTCATACGTGGTTGCACTTGAATAACTAGACATAGTTCCGTGAATAACGAAATATTACACATATACGCCAGAAAAGACAATCATAGCTCATGGACTAGTCTGTGGGAAGATCAGGAATCTCAAGGATAAGTCTAGATATAACACCCCATTTCACTGCCAGGGTCTTAGAGCCAAGGAGCTGAGGTTCAGAACCACGCAGTCATTGTGTGAACACAGGTGAGGTCTGCAACTTCCCTGAGCCTTGATTTCCTCATCTGTCTTTTGGCAATAATCATGGCACCAAACTAATAGGGCACCAAACTAATAGGGCAGCTGCAGTGAATACATGACATCAAGCACATGGCATGCACTCAGTAAATGTTAGCTGTTACCTAGGGTTATATATATGAAATCTGTCCATTTAAATATGTGCCTTGTCATATATTAGCTTAACTTCCAAATCTGGAAAATTTCCCCCAGTGATCGACTTCTGGGCAGAACTTGTAAAGCTGTCATTTACAGGAATTTACTGTGGCTGTTAATTGGGGTGACTTTCTAGAGACAATCTGACACTGCTGTTGTTTCTTCTGCAAGCCCTAGAGGAGAGCAAAGTGTCCCCAGAGAGCACTGGAGGAAGCCCGCGGGCCCCCAGGTGAGCTGACTTGCAATCTTCACAAATTTCAATTTGATCTGGAGACACTTTCTGTTGGTTTGTGTCCCTAAAAGACATACAGGAAAAATCATGCAGGACCATAATTTCCCATAGAATTTTGAGGCATTCTACTGTTTGTTTTGGAAAGCAGTTACGGTAAAATAAAACCCAAAGATTTGTTTCCTCCCTGACAGTTTGGCTGGGTTGACTCAGTGGCACCCACTTCAGGGACATGCCCTGTCTCTCTCCCTCAGCCCTTCCAGGGAGAACAGTCTTGTGTGATTTTAATGTGATCATGTCTTTACCATGTGGTCTATCAGCTGTCACTGACAGTGTGTTTGAGAGTGTCTAGAAGGGGTTTTAATTGGCAAGATATTCAGTAAAATTTGCAAATTAGTGATCCACCGGCTGATGTTATGACAATGTCTAAACACTATCAGAGCCATTTTAAAATAATCTTTCATCGATACAACATTCATTTTAATTAGCCAGAAAATGTTTGTCCCAAAGGAAACTGCCTACAGTCTCATGGATTCAGCAGAGGGCTATAAAATAGGTTCTGAATTTTATTTATTTGAAAAAACAAAAGATTTGTTGAAGTTACTTATATTTTATTTAACTTATGAGGTGTCAGCCAGTGTCTCAAATGGTTGGAACATAGGCCAGGGACATAACCAAATAATACTTTTCTGCCTCGGTGGCATAATATGAATCTGAGAGTCTGGAGATTTGGATTTTCAACCTGGCTAGGCCAGAGTGTGGTTACATGACCCTGGAAAAGAATGCAGCAAGTAACTGACTGAACATCTACCATACATCAGGTCTGCTACATCTGATGTTTCATTCCTTGCAGAGATGATAGGAAGTGAGAACCATTAGCATCTCCATTTCGGAGACGTGGAAACAAGTTAAGGTTTAGAGAGAGAAATGAGCTCACCATAGGCCATGTAGCTTACAGAGATAGAGATCTATGTCTCTGCATCTCTTGGCTCTCTATCATCACTTAAACAAACTAATATGTCCCTGAAAATCTCCTTCATCTCCATGAGCTTAGTTTTTCTCTCATAATGAAGCAGTGAGTGTAGATGGTGTTTTGCTTGTAGCTTAGAAAGGGGAAGATTCTAGGCAGTTTTGCTTTCTAGATGACCGATAGGTAGGGAGTGGTTCTATGGTCTATATTTTCATGAAAGATGGCAGATTCTTGCAAGATCTTTGGGAATGTTGCAAATTAATAATCTGGTGCTGATTATTTTAAATAGTTTCACAGCCTTTCAAGGGCATTTGTTTCAGGTTAGCACAGAACTTGACAATTCTCACTAGTTTGAAGATGTGGATGCATCAGCCAAAAATGTTACCATTTCCTTTCATTTCAGTGAGATGAGTGAGCTCTTGGTTGTGCTCTGTACCCTGTGGGTACTTCTTAGTATTTTCTGGGGCTGCCTTATTGATATCTTAATAAATATGAGCTTAGGTATCATTTAATTTAAATCGGAAAAATTCTTGGCTCTATCCAACTGCACAAAAATGCACCATAGAACATTTTTTCTGGTATGAATTTCTGCCCTGAAGCATGAAATTCAGTACAAACCCAGCTGAGGCTGCAGGATAGAGATGCCAGACTGCTGCTAAAACGGTCCCTTGCTTGGCCTTTTCTTTTATAAAAATAATTTATGACCTGTCACTCTGAACTTCCGATTGTGGGTTTTGCAGGCACCCTGAGTTTTCTCTCACACTGGTAACTAACCTAAGCTGCCTCTGTGACAACACCATCCTTGGCGATAGCTTCAAAATATCGTGAAAGAGGATCATGCAGATCGTTTAACATTCCAGCCTTCCAAGATAACTCTGAGAGATGGATTGCTGGAACTTGGAACTTCTCATCTCTTCAGAGTTCAAAGCAGGAGCTAAGTTTCTTTGCTCATCAGGCTTCATTCATAAAATGAAGATAATAATTCTTGCTTTGCAGCGCTATGAAGAGAATTTTGTAAAACTGCGATGAGGAGAATGTCTGGTGCTATACTGATGTTCGGGGTTAATCATTCCTGCAGCAAGGAAACAGGATTCTTTTAAGTACAAGATTCTTATACCAAGAATTTGGGATCATTTTTCTAAATTTTCAAGATTCCAGGAGATATTGTACCCTGAAGGACCTCATGTGTTTGAGTCTCTGATGGGACCCTGGGAAATTAGCGACTTAACTGTTCTATCACACCCATTATCTTTCTGACAAAGTCTTGATTCAGTACTCTTCTTGCCTCTGTCTCTCTCGAAGTCTTGCCATTGGGGAGGAAGTGTTTTGGTTTCTGTTGCAGTTAACTACTACTGAAGAACAGACAAATTTATGGTATCAAACATCAACCATCTTGTATGCTCATAGATTCTGTTTTTCAGCGATTTGGACAGGACACTTAGAGATGCCTTGTCTCCTGCTCCTTTCTGTTTGGAGTCTGGGCTGGGAAGACATGAACAGCTGGGGGTAACCTGCCTCAATTTGCTCAGATCCCCAGTGGCTGTCTCATATAAGGACATCTGATTAAGAAGATCTGGGTATCTTGCTTGTGTCCCGATTATCAAGCATCTAGGGAAATGAATATTCTCCTGTATTACTTTTTAAGATCTGCTGCAAACAATTACCATAAACTTATGACTTTATCGTCTCACAGTCTAAAGGCTGGAAATCTGAAATTCAAGGTCATCAGAGTCATATTCTGTGTGAAGACTGTAGGGAAGAATCCTGCCCTTCCTCTTTTTTGCTTCTGGTGGATATTCGTATTACTTGATATCTTCTGCTTGAGCTACATGACTGTGGTCTCTGCCTCTTACATCACCTGACTCCCCCAGCCCCTTGACCAGATCTTTGTGCTCAAATCTCCTTTTTCTTGTAAGGATACCAGTCATTGGGTTTAGTGCCCACCCTAAGTCCAAAATGATTTAGTCTTGAAATTTTCAATGATTTATAGCTTCAAGGAACTCACTTACAATTCTGAGGTTCTGAGTGGAAGTGAAGGGGAGAGAAGGTGCTATTACACCTATAATACTAATTCTGCCTAGAAATCCTTAAAATTTTCCAGAATAAGAATGTTAGGATATTTTAGCTAGCTGAAAATATGATAAATGTCCCGTACAAGTACCATGAAGATAAGTAGGACAAGATAAAGGAATAGAGGATGAAGTAGGGGTGGGTTAGTGGTCTTCTTTAACATCTGTGGCTAAGAAATGTTTCTCTGCACAGGAACACGTAATTAGAGAGTTTTTTGAAAGCATCACGGAAATGAGCAATGTAAAAACTTTCAGGCAGAGCTTTCCAGGTGATGGAACAAAACACATTGAAATGCTGAGGAAGCTACAAGGTGGTGTGCTTTGAAGAATAGCCAGAAAACTAGTGTGGCAAGAGTGGAAGAGAGAGTAGGAGATGTGTTTGAAATGATCGATAGGGTCAAGTTGTTCACAGGTCATTGTAAGTCTTTGGGCTTCATTTTAAGTCTGACCAAGTATCATTGGAGGCTTAGGGCAAGAGAGTAGGCAAATCTAACTTGTGTTCTTAGAAAGCATGGAGACTAGGCATGGAGTAGCAAGTGTGAGATCAAGGCAGTAAGCTTGAGGACAGTGAATCCTTTAGGGCAAGATAAACTGTTGCCTTGGACAAGGCTGGTAATGGTGGATGCAACAAGACATAGGAATAGAATATATGTAGAAAGGAGAGCTGAGAGATGTGAGTTGTAAGAAAAAGAAAAGAATTAATGATAATTCCACAGGTTTCATCAGAGCACCTGGGTAAATGATAGGGTTACTTTCTGAGATGGAGAAATGTAAGCATGATGGAGTAGAGTGGGAAGTCAGGAGTTAAAGTTCCCCTACATTAACTTGGGGAGCTCTGTTAGACAGCCAAGAGTCAGACAAGTTAAAAGATTTTTGTGTCTGGAGCTCAGAATACAGGTCAGTGTGGGGTTCAGAATTGGGAACCATTGGTGCATAAACAGTACGCAAAGGTACAGGGTTGAGTGTGGTCACTCAGAGGGTGTGTGGGTAAGTAAAAAGGGCAGGACTAAGGCTCCAGGTCTTTCAACATTGAGAGGTCCTCAAGATTATGCTAGAATCTACTCCTATGTGGGTAAAACCTAGAACCCTCTCCACTTTAATTCCTTACTGCTTGGCTTTGCTATACTTATCATAGATCCTGGCAATTGTAGTCTTTCAGTTTTGAGGTTAGCTGTATGACTAAGAATTCACTAATATTTTACCTATGTTTCTGAATGCCTTATTTTTGGAAGCAGTTCCCTTATGGAAAGTCCTGTCTGCTATGTTCTTATTCTCTCCATGTGGGTCTGCCTATGTATCTAGAGACAAATGGGGCTTGGATGGCTGAATGGGCCTGTCTACTCTGATTCACAGTCTTCTTCCTTTTCCGAATCTTAAGTCTGGACATATGGCCCAAAAGCCACTGCACCTGCTGATGCACTTGCTTTTGCAGACCCAGCTGTTTGGAGCTCACCTGGGGACACCTGTTCCTCTTTCATTTGAAAAGGTGGCTATTGGTTTCTGCTTCCAAAGCTTTAACTCTTGTAGAGGAAACCTCTAAGGTACTTAACTGCTCCAAATATCCACATTCCAAATTGTCAGTTGTCCTGAAATTGATCTTCTGTTTTGGAAATGATTTGTCATTTGATGATAAGAGACACTTGAAGAAGTAGGCCAGGTTGCAGACATGCTTGACTCCACTAACCACTATCACCACTTTATCCTGTCTTTGGGAACTGAAACCAGATGTGGCATGGGGTAGGGTGGAGATTGGTTAGGGAAAAAAGAAAAGTAGAGGCTGGGGAACAATGTAAATGAAAACATGATCCAGGAAACATTTAATGTTGCAAACACTTCGTCAAATTCCAATTATTCAATCATGGAAAAAGCGACCATTCTCCACTGTAGAAAATGTGTATTTCTCTTGGACCCACCTCCTCAGTCTTAGATAACACTGACTTCTTATTAAGTGCCTCATATTTAGGATGAAAAAATATATAAGAACAGGAATCTTTTTCCCCTTTGAGCATGAAAGAGCTCTGAGCCGTGTAGAATGAGTGCTGGCATTGAGACACAAATATGTACCACAGCACCATTGTCTCCAACTCAAAGGTGAGTTGCAAGAGAGCCTTGGAATTAAATGAATAGTGCCTGAATTTTTATCCTAACAACCAAAGAAATCCCCACCAAACTCAGTTTTAGCCCCTGTATAAGGGAACTTAGATGACTCTTGAGCCTCTCTTTGAAGCAGTAGATTTGGCAGATACCTGCCTAATTCCCCTGGCTTTGCTATGAAAACCACTTCCCTCCACTGCTTACTCATTCTCCAAAAGTTAGTCTTTGTTTAACCACCATTTCCCCTGTTTAAATCTGCCCATTCCTTCCTGTTCATGGTTAAAAATGCTAGGACCCCTGAAATCCAGCTGCAATAACCACTCTCCTTTCTGTGCATACAACAGCCCTTGGTTGCTTTTATCTGTGTGCTGTCAGCTACTGATAGTGGCCTTGAGCTTTCCTTGGAATGGAGGGAATCCAGCCCCGGTTAAGAGTGCTGGGAAGGCAGGTTGTGACACCATCATTTTTTATAGTCATGCGCCCAAGGAAATGCTTCAGGGAAGAGGCGCTCCCCTCAGCAGGCATCCCAACCTCTGTGACTTGGCCCTTGGTCATCTGTACCTTCCACCCCACCACACCAGTACTGTCGGGCTGCTGTCGTGAGGCTTACCTGGGCCTTCCCATACATTCCTGTAGAATCTCCCTCTCTGCCAGTGCATTATCATACTTCAGCATAGGAGTCATCAGCGTGTTCCCCTGGATCCTCAGTTGGGGCAGAGATGGATTCCAACTTCCTGCTGCATTCCAGCATTTAGCATAAAACTTGCACATTCATGCACTAAGTCTGTGTTTGCTAAACTCATGCATTCATTTGGTCATTCACTTACAAATATTTATTGCCTGTTCTATGCCAGACACCATTTCAGGTGTTGAATAAATAAGCAGAAGTGGCTAGGACTGCTGCCATTCCCTTAGGCTGTTGTCCCTTTATGTTGCTCTTGAAGTTCACTTTAAAGTTATCTCACTTGGTTTATTAACAAACAGAGCAACTGTGGCAGGCTGTTGCAGCCCTGAAGTCAGAAGTTGTGTCCCTGTCACTCCTCTCTGAGTCCCTTTCACCCCATGACCATTTTTATTTGTCTTTTCCCTTCCTATCTCATTCTTATTCTCACTGGAGAAAAACCTGGGACCATATCCTTGGAAAGGGGACAGACATATACTGACATGTCTGGTGACCTGGCATGGTAGGAATGGGGAGAGACAAAAGATTATAAAAAGACACTGTGGTGTCCTACAGAGAGAATAGGTCCTATGAGAAAATTTAAAGTGAGCTTCCTGGGTGCTTCTGAGGCTGGAAAGGAAGAAGGGAGGTGTCACTAATCTCTGGATCCTTTGGTCTCTGCAGCTCAGCTGAGTGACTTCCTTCACAGACAATTCACAGAGGAGTAAGGAAAGGGTGTTTTTCTTTGGCATTAGAAGTAGCTTATGGGACTGTTGTAGACCACAGTGTTGCAAGCATCAACCTTTGGGATAGGGAGCTGAACTCTAGGATCGACCAAGAAACCAAATGATGCCTCATGGAATCCAAATAGCTCCTGGAATCTCCCAGGAACACCCAGGATAGTAGAAGAACTCATAATGAGGATACAAGTACTGCAGTCATATAGGTAGGGTTTGGTGAGATAGGGAGAATTCATTCTAGTGCCACTGTGGCCTCTTACATATTCACAGATAGATGAACACTGAGGACATTCACGGTTTCTGGTCTTTTTACATTCATTCTGTTTGCACAAGCATCTGCCTCTACATGCAGACTCCATGTAGAACCACAGGCCCAGGTCACTGGTCTTGACGCTGCTCATGGTCCCATTTTAGCTTTCCCTTTCTGGCTTTCATCTTCAGTGGCTCCCAGACTCCCTTTTATGGCTTTCACACCCTCCCAGATGTGGATAACCATTGAGAAGGTTATTTTCTAACTGTTGAAAATCTGCCACAGTCTGCTCTTGTAGGAATTCTATCTCCTCAGTCTACACGCAGGCAGCACAAGTCAGGTAAGCAGCCCTCCCTGACCCTAGCATCCTCATTACCTGGGAATTTCCATTTGCATATTGTCCTGGAGTTTACAGTGTATGATCTCAATCTTTTCCTCACTTTCAACTGTTGTTTCTCCTTAGAAAGGAGCAGATACCTTCATAGGTATCTCTGTGAATAACTGATTTGCCTTAATAAATCACCACTCTTGAATGAACTTGCACTTTCGATGTGAAAAAAAAAAAAGGTAAGTCCCATCCTGTTCATCTCTGCCATGAGTAGCTCAGGTAGCAGCGATGGATTGTTGGAAAAGGCTTTTCAGTGGGGAAAAAATTTTTATGGGATGCTGTGATCAATATTAATGTGTGCATGAATCTCTTGGGATCCTGTTAGAATGGAGATTATGATTCAGTGGGTCCAGAGAGAAGGCTGGGATTCTACGTTTCTAATAAGCTCCCTGGTGATGACATTAGTCTGTGGACCACACTTTGAATACCAAGGTCTTAAAAGGCAGCATTAACCTGTTTCCTCCACACTCACCTGGGCACCCATGTTCTTTCTAGTGATCAGACAATGAAACCTCTATTCAAATTGATAAACAAGCTTATTGGTTTGGCTGTTTGAAAGAGAGAATGAAAATTCTTATAACCAGAAAGACAATCATTCCAAACTGGAATTCAGTTGCGTAAACAAAATTTTGTGAATGATGTCCTTGTTTTCTCACAACTGGTATTAATACTGTCTCAGAATGCTGCAGAGATGGCACAGTAAGCTGGCAGATATGTGTATGTGTGTGTGCGCGCGCGGGATGGATATCATTAAGACCAACAATACACTTCACAGAAATCAACTCTTTAATCAGAGAAGCTTAAAAACAGACCAGGGACTAAGGTGGAGCAGGTTTATGAGAACTGACAGAAAAACAAAACCAAACCCCAAAAACCCAAGTCATTTGTAAAGTCGGAGTAAGGACAACCGTTCCCTCATCTCCCTTCAGTTCTCCGGCAAGCTGAGGGTTCCAAGTGGAATTTACCATTCACCCAGCCTCCTCTGGGTGTAGTTTTTCCTTTCTGCGTGTTCCCCAGGGCATCCTCTGGGTGATGCTAGAAGATAACTTCTCATCATTACTAAACCCTGCTATTGTCCCACAGCAGGCCTCAGCACAGGAACTCAGTCATTAGTGCAGGACCCTGAGCAAGGCCCAAAGCAGGATACAGAAAAAAAAAAAAAAAAAAAAAGCAAACCCAAAAACAGAAGAGCTCCTTCTCGCTATTGAGGACCGTAGGAGGTAGCTGAAAAGGGAGATGTACTCCGACGATCACTAACCTCAACCAGCAGGAAATAAGTTCCAAGGGAATGATACGCACGATAAGAATGTGAGCTGATGAGGACGCGGGGACATTTTTAAATGAGGTGATCAGAAAGGCTTCATTGAGAGGGTAGTAATTGATTCATTCTTTAAAGGGAAGAAAGAATTAAATAGTGCCTGGGAGGTCTAAGATAGGGCAGTTTCCAAGGACACCCATTTGCCCGACTACCTTTCTGGAATGGTATGGGGAAAAGAGGAAAGCTAGATAGGGTTCTATTTTGATTATAGAGGATGCCAGTGGTTCTAATTGTGACACAGTTCACTTTCCTAGGTTTCTAATTCCTGGTGAATGTTACATAAAATCAGGTACAGATTGATAAAGACCTACCTTCCTCATTTTCTTAAAAGCATGCTTTCTGGGGAGATACTTTAATCGGGTAACCCAAATTTCTCTCTGTACTTCAGGACACCCCTTAGCACCTGATTTTCAGCTTTAAAAATTGTCATTTATATTTCAAGCCCCAAGCACTCAATTTTTTAAACATTGGAAGAAATAGATTAATAATGGCAGAGCTAGAAAAACTCCATAATGCTCTTTAGACACACATGCACACACACACACATGCACACACATTTTTTATTTTAAACTTTAGGCTTCACATTTCAAAGTTTTATCAAACTACCCCAACCCCCATATTTAAACCATTGTTTTCCAAGGGAAATTTAATAATAAAGAGCAGCCATGTGTTTCTGCTTAATTTTGGAAGCCTGTGTTATGCAGTCAAAGATTCTCATTTGAAAATAATTCTTGTCCTTATTCTCAAACTGCCAGGGGAATAAGATTTAAAAAACATGTTGCTGCTCTCAAGTTTATGTTTTGCCTAAAGCCAAGCAGCGCTGGGAGATCAAAGTTTGGAGTGTAGCTCTAAAGTTAGAACCAGTGCCTTGCAAAGCACTCACAAATGAGGGGCTGAGGCCCAGCAGCTGGCTGCCCAGGTCCTCCAGTAATTGCCCTGGTGCAGGCAGAGGCCCCTGCCCCTCCTGTGGGCAGAGCCCGGGCCTCAGGGCTCCGGTCGCCTGGGAAGCAGATCCCGTGAAGAAGGGGCAGGCGTGGTATTTTTAGACCACATGTGTCCGCTGTATAGGTCTCCTGCGTGGTTTACATTTGGGAGGAGCAGGAATGGAACACGCTTCCTGTGCCTGCTATCTGCTGGGTCTGCCCTTGGTGGGGGCTATTTGTCAACAGGACAAATTCAGCTCATAAAGATGGGCAACTGGGCCACATCTCCTATTCTCAAGCTGTTTCTTATTCATTTTGTATGTGTGTATGTGTGCTTTTTCTCAAGCCCCAACCCTACTTCTTCCCTCCATTGTCAGGTCCTTCACTTGACTCTTTCAAACCTTAGTAGAAGTGCCTGTAGATTATGGTTTATTAGGCCACTAGGAGGACATTCAGAGGCAGCCAAGGAGCTCCCAGGCCATCTCCATCCCTTTATTACCCCTTCCAGGAAGATCTGCTTGCCTGGAGTGAGTGAGCACAGTTGTAAATTCAAATGCAGAGACTCAGAAATCTTAAGTGTCCAAGGAGCTGAATGACTCCAGCATGAATGTGGTTATTGACAGAGAAGTTTCCTAGCCTTGTATAACTGAAAATTAACTTGACCTATAAATGCACCTTCAGCTAGCCAGACATAAACACTGGACTTAGGAAAGCTGGAAAATGGTGACGGAAAGCCTGAGTCTTTTCCCTGGGGAGTCATCTGCTGGAATCTCACTGACACTGGGAACTCTTCCACTGAGAGTTCTACAGAGCAGTTCTGGACATGCGACCAGTGCCACTGAGCCTTCCTGTTGAGTATCCATCCCCTGGCAACTGTTCAAGGTGAGACGCATGAAGCAGCTGGTTTTTCAATCCAAGTGTGCTCCCTACCAATTCTCAATTTTAGATAGATGGTTTTGCCAAAGAACTCTGATTTTACAGTGGCTTTGCAGGACTTAATTTACTCTGTTGTGAAGTTCTCTTCCCATGTGAGGATGAACAGGTGAAATGCAAAGTTTCCTCCAAGCTGTCCACTTAGCTATTTTTACCCTTGGAAAGCTGAATCAGCTTTCTTGGTATTCCTTTCCTGGAACAGAGGAGTTCAGCTCCTTTTGAACAAGAGGCAACAGAAAATGAATTCTCTATAGTAATTTGCCTCATTTGCCCTTAAAAGTTTTGAGTAGTGATCTTGGAAGAAACAGAGTCCTTTTTTGAAATGCTCAAGGTGGTGGAGATCCACAGGAGAGCCCCACTCCACTCACGAAAGACTTGACACAGGTAGCCAACCTTCTAGAAGCCTGGCCTAAATTCCAACCTTGGATGAGAATGCCAATTTATTTAAAACTCTTTCTACCTCTTCAGATCCCAGTTCTGAAAGCTACTTTAGGCAGAAGCATTAGTATTGATGGCAGAAAAACAGCAACAACAACAGCAAACAAACAAAAAACAAAACAAAACAAAACAAAGAGACAAGGAAGACTTTGGGGCTGTTGGGATGGAGTGAATGTATTTCGCATGTGAGGACCTGAATTTGGAAATGGGGTAGAAGGCCCCATTTTATGTACTAATTTATGTTGTCCCCAAATTCCAGTTTTAAAGTTCTCCCTCCCAGTACCTCAGACTATGACTATATCTGGAGATAAGGTCTTGAAACACATAATTAGGTCAAAATGAGATCAGCAGTGTAGGCCGTAAACTAATGTAACTGGTGCCCTTAAAAAAGAGATTGGGAGACAGACAGACGTATGAAATACCTTGTGATGACGCAGACAACCAAGACAGCGAGAGAGGCCTCTGAAGAGCCCAACCCTGCTGGCACTTTGATTCTAGTCTTTTAGCCTCCAGAAATGTAAGAAATTAAATGTTATTTAAGCCACCCAGCTCATGGGACTTTGTTCTGGCAACCCTTGCAAACCAATAAGGATTTGGTATGATAGCAGTGTGGTTCAAGGCCTCATGGAGAGATATTACCTGGATGGATATTGCTAGATGATCAGGAGTAAATGGAGCCTATTTCATCTGGTATATTTTATAAACCTATTTATTTGGGGAATTCACTTAAAAAAAAAAAAGAAGGGGGAGTACTGTTGTAACCTAAGGACATGAACTTGTGCAGTATTTTCTATGGGGGAGAAAAGCCCGACACTACTAAACTGGCAATCTCTCACAATACCAGGTGCGTTACAGATTGGTGTGTGGGCTTTTGTGAATTGGTTGCATATAAATGAGGAACATTTAAATAAAAAGGAGATCTAGAAACTTTCACTAGTTTGGGGCTTTTATTTATAGCTACTTATGCACAATGCTGATTTCCCTTCCCATGTGAGTTTGGGTTATGTCAGCCTGACAGGTTTCAGTTGAAAGTGCTGTTGATTTCAGTGTTAAGATAAGCACATGAGTCCCTCCAAAAACATGGAAAGATGGGGGAAAAGACAAGGGAACTGACGAGAAAGCTGCTTTGGCAGAAGGTGTAATTTGGTGGAAAGAGTAGACTGACAATGGGAGCCCTATTCTTAATGCCAGCCAGAGCAGAAAGCACTAGGTTATTGGGCAAATTTGACTTGGGGATATTCTGTAACTTTCCAGGACTACTGCATCCTTAGACTAAAGTGAAGAGCTTCCCTAAGCAATGCTTACTCAATCTCAGAAGGCTAAGAGCAGTGGAAGCCAAGGCTTTTGGAGTGGCATGCACAGCCTCACCTGGCCCATCTAGACCTCCCTGTTGGGCCGGGTGGACACATCCTCTATTTAAGCAGGCTGGGCAACAGGCACAGTGTACCCTTCAATACCTCCCTAATTGTGGGGTCTGTTTTAGGATGAAAACAGTGCTGTCATTGACATCAGTGTCCATTGAAATAGGCCTCTGAGACTTCTGATCACCTTTTGATTCCAGCTTCTGCCTTTGCCATGTGGAAATGTTAAACACACCCATAAGTTACAAACACACTTTAATGGAGTATTTACTTATTTTTAAATAGATGTGACAATGTTTAGTATGCATCTGAAATCAGATGCTAAGTGTTAATTGTAGACCAAATTGGCCCACATCAAAAACGGGCTCATTGTTCATACAGTGGAAGGAAGACTGGGCTCCTTGGTATGGCAGACTGAGCCTACTCTGTCTGCCCTTGGGAGGCAAGAACTTTCTAGCAAGAACAGACCCAAATGAATTGGCTCATAGAAATAATTGTTTGTATCTTTCCAAAGGGTAATAAAAAGAAAGTGCTATTCTTAGGAAATTTGCAAAACATATGTGTTTGAGGGAAGTTGGGAATATCAAAGTTCAGCTGAATTGCTCTATTTCCTGGAACCTGTGTTTGGAGAAGAGGAGTTGGACCCAGGCCCTTTGCTTTAAGGCTGAGGGAACTGGGAATGTTTAACATGGGGAAGAGAAAATTCTCTGTTACAAGGCAGTGATCTTAAAATATCAGAGGGGCTGGTTTCTGAAAGAGGAAGTATATTTGTTCAAGGAGGCACCAGTGGGTAGAAATACAACCTGTGGGTAAAGGGGCAGGAAGAAGGACTTTGTCTAATACTAGGAAGAGTACTAGCAATGAACTCGGAATGTACTGAAACAGTCATGGATAAAATGGACAGCACTAATCAGAGTAGGCAGCTGGAGTCAGATCACCAAAACCCTCTCCTGTTCTAGAATTGAAGATTTCTTAAATCCAGGTCCTTATATCTAAAAAAAATAGATTTGTTTCTAGTACAACTCAAACTCACAGATACAGAATTCTGAGATAATTTAAAATAAAAGAAAACCACGACTATAAGCTGAGTTAACTGCAATTTTTTTCCATCATCATTAGTTTCTTGTTTTTAAAAGTGCATGAGAATCAATCAAATGCCAAATTCCCTTGGTAGATTTTGTGAGGATATCCTATTTACATGCAGAAACTCTCAGGTAAAGTAAAGAGGAGTTAGTGGTGACTCCTGTTCAGTACTGGTGCAGTCACAGCAGGCACAATGATAAGGGCTCTAGAATCCAGTCCTGTTCACTATTCTTTATATAATAATGGATGCAGTGATCTACACTCAATACAGGTTGAGCAAGGTCAGTCATTTAAGTTTTCTCTTCCATCTATGAAATGGCTACATGTATCAGCCACCTTTCTCATTGTTGGTACAAAAGTATTTTCAATTTAAAGGAAAGATTTACTTTGGCTCACTGTTTCAGAAGTTTCAGTCCATGGTCACCTGGCTCCAAGGCAGAAACATCATGAAGGAAGGGATGGCTCAAGAAAGCTGCTTACTTACACCATCTGGAAAGCAGAGAGCTGGAGAGAAGACAGAGAGGAAGGGGCCAATGATCAGACATAGTCCACAAGGGCATGCCTCCATGACCTATTTTCCCCAACTAGACTCTATCTCCTAATATCCCATTCAACTATCAGCTTATTAATGAGATAATCCATTGATGAGGTTCACCCACTGATGAAGTTAGTGCCCTAACAGTTCAACCACCTTTCCAGAAGTCTCCTTTACAGTCAAGTTGACAATCCAGATAAGCTGACACATTACAGCAGGAAAAGAAATAACTAAGGAGGTTGGAGTGAAGGTTAACTACTTGGTAAAGATAGGGCTTTGTGGCATCAAATAACTATGTTAATAATAGAAGGTACAAATAAAGTATTGCCTAATGGGACATTGACACAACAGTCGCTAGTGAAATTGCACTGTTTGTCCTAGAAATAAGCCAGCAAACAAATAATAATGATAACAAAACCCAGTAATGCTCTGGTCAGGGGTGTGAATTTCCTCCTGTTCATGGGAATACAGAATGGTATTTTTGTAAGGGTCCTTTTCTTGAGAAGATATCAATGATTTGGTTCCAGAGAGGTTTAACAAAAGATAAAGTAAACGCAAGGAATAGTGGGTGGTGGGTACAGCTTTCTTGTGCAACATCTCCCTCAGAACCCCAGCTACAATGAAATCAGTTGAATCTATTTAGCTATTCTCAGTCCATTCATGAAAGGCTATGCTTTGTGTTAAGTCTTCTTATTTTAGACAAGACAGTTGTCTCATTCTGCCCTATCACCCACAGACTGGGGACTTCGACAGTAAAAAAACGGAACCACTCTGGCCCTTCGATTACCAGTTGCATCGTGAGGATGCATTCAACCCTAAGTAACAAGAACTCTGACTCAGAGTAACTGAGACAGTGAAGTGACTTGTTTCAAGTAGCAAGAAGGGTTCAGACAGAATATTCTATCGTTCCATGATGACACGGGGTGTCCTTCTCATCTGTTTGTTTGTCATCCTCGGGGAAGTGAATATGTGCTCAGTATGGCCTGCCCTATGCCTGCAGTTCCTGGCACCACTTCTAGTGATTTCTCTATTCATTCTTAGGAACAAATAAGCCTTTCCTGTCAGCCCCTAGAGCTTTACTCCTGACTGGCCAGACGGATGCCATTAGTACGCCAGTCATAGCCAAGGAAGATGAGATGGAGATGACAGTGAACAGACATCAACAAACTTCCTTAAAGGGTCAGACGGTAACTATTCCAGGCTTTGTTAGCCATGAAGCACTTGCCAGGCAGGTGTGTACTGCTGAGCTACATCCCCAGCCCCTAAATTACATTATTGTGTATAGGGGAAAAAAATAGAACATGTAGAATTTAGTACTCTGGGGTTTCAGGTGTTCACTGGGGATTTTGGAATGAATCTTCCATGGATAAGGGGCATGAGGACCAGCATACTAAGGGAATGAGATGAAAAACTTATTATGATCAATGTTGTGCTGTGAGTGCGAAGAACACCTTCGGGCATAAGCTGAACTCCCTTCCCAACCAGAGGACAGTTTTAGGAATAGGAATAACACAGTCTGAGTTTCTGTAGTGGTGAGCTAGCTCAGTTCCTCCCAGCAAGTGAGGTGGGGAAGAACTTGATTTGACCTATGTGTAAGTACATGTTCTGATTTGCAAATTCTGCTGGCCTGTGTTCATTTCCCAGTTCAGGTCAAATGACAGGTACTCATGCCATGCGCGGCTCGGCCCTGGGGATTAGATCTGTGGAAGGTAGGATGCCTGTCTTCCTAAAAGCAAGTTTAGTAGTGAGGCAGATACACAGAGACCATCATGTGTCCCTATCTGTGTGCACGCTGCAGGGAGCGGATACCATAGCCTTAGTGAATATTTGGAAATGTGAGAAAGGGTGTTTTTGAATTCCACAGTAACTGGAGATTGCTCCTCATACTTGGTGCCTCGTTGCTGCAGTGCCAAATGTGGCATGGTAAAGATTGGTTCCATTTCATGAAGAATGTCCCAGTCAAAGTAGCAATAATTTTCATGGAGAACTAAAGGATTGGATGATGATCTTTCAGTGGAGGCATTTAAAAGAAATAGCACCAGACCCCTTAGGGCTCACAGGGCTGAGAGCCACATGGCAAGAAAACTTGGAACCTGCCAGGCTGCCCACCTTGGTGTGAGCTCATGTCTGCTGAAACTCAAGACAGGCGTAGGAATAGCTATGTTGCTAATAGAACCACTGCTGTTGGTTTTCTAGGTTGTGAATTACAGACCTTTGAGGGCAGCTGCTTGTTTTCATCAGCATAGACTTAAGAAGCTATTACCACCTTTTTCTGGTAGATGGCAATAAAGCATCTTGAGAGAGGGTATTTTATTACTTCACACTGAGCTAATGGTAGGGCTGTGCTGGTGGTGACCAGAGAGAATGATGTGGCATAGATGGCTTCCAGTATGCAGAAGGCTTTGGTGTGAGGGTGTAGGTGGTTAATTGCAGAAGCCGTTGTGGACAAAGGCAGGATTCTAGTCCCTCTTAGGGCGATAGTGGAACTTAGCTGGTTCCAACCTGATGTGTGTCCCAAGGGGCTTTGCTATGAGAGAGGCCCAACCAGCTTTGCTCTCCTTCACTGACCACTTTTGGTCAGAGATTACATACAGTCTGAGGTGAGAGGAAATGCATGTTTGCAAATGCAACTAGATTCTCACCTGAAATGTGATCTGGCTATCCCGACAGGCACACCAAGAAATTATGAGAAAGTTTGTCAATTAATTGAGTTCTCTGGGGAGAGGAGAGCTGGTCACTCAGGCAGGTCTGAAGTCACTTCCTAAGGTGATGAGCAAGGGAAGCAGGCTGGCTTGGCTCTTTACTGCGGTTTCAGGAGGGAGTTGGGGAGAGGACCCAGGAATACTGAATTGCATGGCTTGAATTCTCCACAGATGCCCAAGGAACAGGTAGCAATCTCCCATCAGCTTGCCTGGAGGTGAGGCACAACTAGGAGGAGGCAGAGTATAATTATTCAAAAGCTGACCATAGTTAAACAGCAAGATAGAGTAGTCAGCTCTCTCTTTAAATGCATCCTTTCTCACTGAGTCAGCCCCAGTCACTCTCAGCTACTTGGGGTGATGGCTGCGCAGGAAGTAGACAGGGCTTTGAAACCTCCTTCTTTTGTATAGCTGCAGTTCAGGGAGGTGCAGAAGAGAACTCCCGGGAGGTAGCGAGTGGAGGCTGGCTTACTTTAGAACAGGCACACAGTTTAGTGGATATGCCACAGTCCAGTCACAGAGGACTTACTAGTGTGAATGGGAACCGGTCATGGAAATGGATGGAAACGTTAAAAAAGAATCTGTTTTAGCTTTTGGGTTCTGGAACTTCTGCTGACCACAATTGCTTGTGTACCTCCAGTATTTAGCACAAGAATGTTTTCTGGAGTCAGGAACAGTGTGACATGCTTAACCAGGGTACATTTCAAAGAGTGGTATGCTGAGACGTCATTTCTACACCTCCAGAAATGAAAAATGTCACTGCTCTTAGCATTTCTCTAGAGGCTGAAAAAAGTGATGAGCGAATCTCTTAATGTAGTGCAAGCTAAATACACTTGGGGATATAAGCGAATAAGCAAAGGAAGAAGGCAGAGTTATTGAGGCAACAATTCAGATTTAATTGCATTTGATATAGACCACCCTTTAAAAATAGTTTGGTTGGTTAAAGGCTGTAGTAATTTATGGAACGTTTTTGCTTGCTTCCAGGGAAGTTGACAAGTCTGGACTGAATCAAGAGAATCAGCATAAATCTCAGCCGATGCCTAATTTTAGCGATGTCTGAGGGAGATGTTTGAAGGAGTCTTGCCACAGCCAGATGGGGTGGGAGACAACATTTGAGGTTGGAAATGCATGAGGTGCCAAACTGAAGCTCAAAAGGTTAAACTCATTTTGGTGCCTGATAAATCCTGAGCAAAAATGAGTTTGATTGTGGAAAGACTTATGCACTCTAAGCTGGAGCTTCCAGGGGAGGCTGCAGACATCTTGAAGGATCATGTGTATATCATGCAACTTCCCCAGGCCTTGATGTTGTACCTCTCTGAAACATTTAGCTCATTCTCCTTCCAACTAGGACAACAGCATGACTATGAGGAGGTCCTTGATATCTCTGGGACTTTGCTGTTGTCTGTGTTCAATACCGAAGTTTTTCTCTATGTGGTTTGGGTCATGATCGCTGAGAAACTCCTAGATGAAGTGTCCAAAGGATGCTTGTTTGTTTCTGTAGCACCCACTGTGTCCTGACACTTGGTACTTGAGACATGTTCCGTTATGGTAGAAACTGAGCTGTTGTGAGAGGACTAAACTGCTGATCTTAATGGTAAAGTACAGCACTCAGCTTCTGTGCATTTAAATTTTGGGCCTTCTGGCCAGTCTGACGAAAACATATAAATTCCTGCCATACCTCAGAACATTTGTTCTACTGTAGTTATTATTACTAGTACAACGGTGATAAGTGTATTATACTGGCAGAAGAAAGAACAGGAGCAAAGAGACTTTCTGAAGCCATTGAGTAACTGCTTATTCATTTAAGGGGGCGTATTGCTAGGAAGCAAAGAGTCTAGGATCACATTATAACATATTTGAAGTTAAAGATGTGATGGATTTGGGAAATGTTTCTCAAAGCTTCGTTCTCAGACCATCTGCACCTGAATCTTTTGTTAAATTCTGATTCCTGGGCCCTGGAATCAGAATGTGACTCTACATCTTATACACATTCTCTGGATGACTCCAATACATACTAAGCTTTGATGATTATTGGCATAGAAAATTATAAAATTATTTTGGTAAGCTTGGGGATAGGCAAAATAGCCTGAGCTACACAATCCAGTGAGGATTTTTTTTTTTTTTTTTTTTTTTTACTGTTGAAGATGAACCAGCCTTTGAAGGGTGAAATACTTCATGAAAAATCTAAATAAAAAGCTTAATATCTCTGTGGGCATGAGCAAGTGATTTTTTGTATTTAACCTCTCTTTGTAGAACTATGAAATATGTGTATCAATGTACTTCTCAATGTAAAGATTAGAAAGCACTACATAAATTGCTCACACATAGAAGCTGTTCAGTGAGTAGTGGTTGATGTTATTGTTCTGTAGCATTGATCAAAATGAGATGACCCCAGGACCAGTGGGCATGGATTCATAAGGAAGAAGGAAAAGAACTTCTTAGTAAAATTTCTTATTGGACCAGGTTAGGCAGGTACCAGGTGTGCAGAGTAAGAAGAAAGCTAGCTTCTTCAAGAATATTCCTAAGATGCCAACAGAGGATTTCTCAAAGTATGCTTCCTGCAACCACAGCTTCACTAGAAGGATTGCTGTAAATGTGCCTAATATATTAAGCAACTAAAGGACATCATTTTACTTAACTTTCATTCATTTTCAATTGCTTAAAAATGTCCCACTGTAGAAATTTCAAATTTTATATGAAAATCAATAAGAATACCAAACCCTGATTTCCAATTACTATCAGTGTTGGCCAATCTTGTTTTAACTATAACTCATTTCCTTCCCTCAAAGAATTAAAAAATTTTAAAGCAGATCTCTAAGACTGTACTTTTTTTCCACAAATATTTTAGCATGGAACTCTGTAGTACAGAACTTTCATAAAAAGAAACAACAGTATCTATCAATCTAGAAGTTTAAAAATATTTAATATCATCAAATATCTTTTAGTGTTTAATTTTTTCCATTTGTCTGTAAGTATAGTTAATTCAGCAGTAAAATAATACTCTATTTGTATCTTGTTTTGTTAATTAATAATGACATAAAGTAAATCTACAAAGAGAAACTTTATTTCACCTATTCGGCTTACTCTTCATCTGTTTGATCTACTTTCAAATATTTGGTACCTAGATGTACAGTTTATGTAGTAATACCAATATAAACACTTGACTATTGAATTTATGTATTGGTTTTCAGGATGGTTAGTATTTAGCAAAGGTAAGATTAAAAGAAAATAACATGAGGTCAAGTATGTGCCAATTCCCCATAGTGCCTGCAATCATTATGTACTATAAACATGTACTAATTAAAATTTTAAAACTATATGAGTTCATGGAGTTAATCATGTTGCTTTCTCAGTTCAATGTAGTTATTCTCTGTGTTATAATTGAACCAGGCTTGGCCAATGAGAGCCACCTCTCATTGTAGTTTGGACCTTTAGAGGAGACATTAGTAGTGTTGATAGCATCTTTACTTTCTCCTATGTCAAGATATTTCAGGCTCATCTGGTTCTCAGACCAGGAATAATGATTGCCCTGGAACATGGTGGTTGGTCACCACAATCTTTGTACTATAGTGCTTATTGCTGCTTTGTGTTGATTGTTTCCAGACTTTTCAGTGGAAGAGCTTAGAAAATAGTTTTTTGGATCTCATGATTTCAGACTGACTTTTTTTTTTAATTCAATCTAGGATTACAGTATTTTTCTTACCTTCTATACTATATCTGCATCTCTCCCATGCTTAAATCTTGAATCTCAATGACAGCAAATAATAATTATTTTAAATAATTTTAAAGCCCCTTATAGTCCAAAGAGTTTCAGAGTAAAATTCTAAGACAGCCATCAAAAATATAACTGAAATGAGTTGGGAGATTATTTTTGCAGTTCTTTGTCTTTGGGGTTTTTTCCATTAGGCGATATAGTCAACATCTGTGTTTTAGAGTCTCTGATTCCTCTTTGTGTGGTTATGTGACTTGGTCGGAACAGTTTCATGTGTTTTTGTGCTTATGAATTTTTAGGGTTTTCTTTTTGTAAGTTATTTTTCTTGGTAATTACGTAAAATGCTTATATAAAGTCGAAGTCAAATGTTCAAAACAAGTCTAATAAAAAAATGTGACTTCTGTTTCTATTCATGCTACCCTATTTTCTTTTACTTTGGGTAGTATTTTCTCTATTTCCATTGTTTGTCTTTCCATTTTTAAAAATACAAGCAGATTAATGCACAATATCTACATATCTAATAATTTATTTCAGCATTTCTTAACCTCATAATTCTCAGTAGCGGGTGGTATGGGCACCCTGTGCATTGTTGTATTTTTAGCAGCATCCCTGACCTTTACCCACTAGATACGAGAGGCAACCCCTTAGTTCTAGCAACTAAAAATGTCTCCAGACATTGCCAAATATCCTTTGAGAGGTAAAATTACCTTTGTTTGGGGATCATTGGTTTATGTTCACGTGAACATTTATAAATAAACTTATTTATATACATATTTTCTCTTTTCAGTTCTCAGCAACACAAAAACCGATAATTTTCTTTACTCAATAAAATGTATTTTGGAGACTATATCCTACATTTATGGAGGGATACTCCTTATTCTTTTCCCAGCTGTGTATGAGAATCCACTGTCCTCTTCCTTTTCCAGCTCTTACGCTATGCACATGTATATAGAATGGGTGCATACCATTTTGCCTGGCACCCTGAGACCAGTTGGGGGCCCAAGTACTGAGAAAAATTTGACAGCAGAATTTAAAAACAGAATGATTTATCTCTTCTGACCCCACCTATTAAGATCTAAGATACATTTTACTCTTTCTTACCAATGACTGTTTTTGTTTTTCCACTTTTTGTTTTTTAAATAGATTTTCTTCATGAAAATCCAAGTATTTACAGTCTAATGAAAGTATATCTTTGGCTCTTTCTTAATTACTGTTATTGTTTACCATTCCTGGACCTTATATCTAGGGATGTCTGTTTGCCAGTTTGCAAATGTGTTAATGGAGCATGAGGCTACTCAAAGATATGTCAGTTTCATGGTGTGAGGCTTAGATTCTTATTGCTTATTTTCAATGGGGAAAGAATTTTTCTTATCCCATTGTTCCAAGGATTGTGCTGTGTTCACAAGGGTCGTTTAATATTGTGCTTGTTACCAACTCTTAAGATCAAGAGTTAGTTCCAGTTACTAAGTGGGATTCAAATTTGGAAACTTGGAATTTCCAATTGTTACTCTCAAATAGCAACTAAAAACGTTAGTTTTCTCTGAAGACTATCAGGCAAAAACAAACAAACAAAAAAAACAACAGTGCAAAAGCTACAGGATATGAGGTGGGACAAGGCAATCCCTTGGTGCTGCAAGAATTCTCAGAATGAGGACTCAGAGGCCAGCCTGAACGGAGCCCCCAACTGGGCCAGAGGAAATTAGACTTCAACTTTTACAGGGAAGACACCCTAGGAGCCTAAAATACAGGGGCGGATGGACCAATTCTTTCAGGGTTTTACAGAAGCTTTTGAATGAGACAACCTGCTCTCACTGACAAAGGAGAAATCCAGGTTCAAGTTAATTATTTTGGCACTGTTATCACCCAGACCAACTCAATACATTTATATAAAGCTGACTATTAAAACCTATTTATTATGTTCATTTTGCTCATAAACTATCCCGCCCCCTTCCTCATAATGAGTTACACTATTAAAAAAAAAAGGAGCTGAAAATTCAGAAAATTCTTCATTTCCATGTGAATGTCATATTGTGCAGTATGAAAAAGTATAAGATGTAGCTCATTCTGATGTACATTCTGGTTTCTGGGGGAAACCGTTAGTGGGGGTCATGTGTGTGCTAAGCTGGCCAAAGGAAGAGAGCATGCAATAAAAAATATGACCTTTTGTACTTTTAAAAGGAAATATTTTGCAAGAAAGAGGCACACAGTCTGCTAACTCAGAAGCTGAAGATGCTGTTTTTCTCATTGGCTTCCAAATTAATTTGTTCAAACCTTTCTCCACCCAATTAAACCTACCACTCTGAACTGTTGCAGAATTGGAGACTTTTAATATCTGTTTTTAGAGCTATCCCTTGTGTATGGACAAACGATAACACACATATAAGCATAGAATCCAACATACAACTTTGTATAAATGGAAAGGAGGGGGAGATTTCTTTTGGCCAGTTAAAATACCATATTGAACAAATTATCTGCAGTTCACTGATTTTTATTTCTTATTTTTCTGTACCTAGGCTTAAATGAACATATCTGCTTACTACAGTTTTTTACTTGTCTTTAATCATAGAAATAGCATCTCGCTTATTCTTCCATCTCCTTACTGCTCCCCCACCCTCCTTCATTAGAAGGTTCCCTCTGTTCCCATTTCCTCTTTTACTTCATTGTGAGCAGCTGGGCTATGTGCTTACAGCAAATTGGCTATAAAATAAAGCAGACTTTTCCCCTTTTTTCTTTCTTTTTTTTTTCAGGGTGTTGTGGGAGAAAAGGTGGTTAGAGAAATTATCCTACGATAAGCAAGTGTGGACAAGGATCAAATAAGCAGAAGAAATAGCCTGCTGGAGGGTTCACTCACACTGATGAACTGTAGTAAGTATATTTCCCTCCTGGGGGCCCCTATTGCATCATTCTGGATGCTTGCTCTCAAGTTCTTTACCAGTGGCATTTTCTTCTCAGATCTTGATTTTCAAAGACTTCCATCAACTGAAGTGCTGGTTGGAATGTGTTCTTTAAAATATTGAAATCAACTGTAAACCAAATGTTGTTGGCCTCATTTTTCTGTTGATGTTTAAAAATGCAACAGCAATTGTCACAGGTATTCATCAATTTTAAAAAGGCAGGCAGACACTAAAATCGTGTATGTTCCCCAGAGAAAAATTAGTTCTTTCTAAGGTAAGGAAATAGAAGCAAGCAGGATGAGAGCAAGAGGCATGGTTTAATAAAATCTTTCTCTTAGCCACTCATCTTGGCCCTGGGTCCCCATGCTGGGTATTGCTTTTTGGAAACATCTTCAGGTATTTGAGCAGTGCCCTCCAAAGTTGCTGAAAGTCATACACAGTGGGATTCTAAAGTCAGGTCAAGTCCTTTATTCTTGGTTTTCAGAAAAGATAAAGTGATGCTAATAATTGTTATCACTTACTGGGAAACTTGAAATCAAATGTACCAATATTTCTATATGTTTCATACAGCACAAACACATACCAGGTAGATGAATGGGAAGAAGTCTTCAGTGGAGGTGTAAGGGGGCCAACTTATACCCACCAGACACCATATTTTCACACTCAGTGATTGCAGACATTTTTATTAAGCAATAAAATAGTCTCTTTTCCAAATAAAGCATTATTTGGCATTTCAATGTGCCAAGAAACAAAAGGAACATTTGAATACTTTGAATCTATTTTGTAATTTTCAAATTTATGGTATTGTATTTTAAAATTTTATTTATTTAAAATGCACTCAAAGAGAATTCTGGGACTATTTGGCTGGACACACACACACACACACACAAAGGTTTACCTGATACTACCAGGCTACCAGTAGAAATTTCAAATCTGTTCATATCATTTGAGCATTTTAAGTCATTTTTAAAGAACAATTGGGTGTATTTTAAAATGTAATACAAATTAAATGTTTATAAAACCTCATCATCACAAACTCTAGGGCAAAGAATGTAGCATGGAAACCATTATGCTACGACATTTTCAAAGGGATGGAAAGCCACCTGCAGCATCTTTGAAGCAAAGCCACTGAAATCGGTGAGACAGAGAACCAGCATATTTCCTTCTGAGCCAGAAACAGTCTGGGGAGGGTTCATATCCTCTTTCAGATTATTGGAACAACATCTCTGCCCCAATCTTTCATTAGCATCAGAATTTCTTCAAGTGGTTCCATGTAAATTGAGGATTTGGAAGGCAGCCGGGACTCGATTCTCAAGGTTCTAGAGCTTTGGAGTACAATATGGTAGTCATCAGTCAAATATGTCTATTCAGATTTGAAGTCCCCCCAATTAAAATAATGTAAAATAAAAATTTCATTTCTGCTATCCTCTCTAGGAACATTTCATGCTCTTAGTAGCCATTTGTACTAACCAGACTACTTGAATATAGAACATTTTTAGCATTGCAGAAAGTTTCACTGGATACATCTATTCTAGAGTGAGAGATGTTTATCAGTCTAGCTTCCATTTCCAGGTTCCTTTTGAAAAGACTTAATTATGCAGATCAGATCATCTTTTTGGTCAGCACAAACTTCTATGTGTTGTGAAGCTATTTAAAAGAATGGTGAAGGGGCAAACATTCAGCAATATTTTCCAGTCTTTGAACACAGTCTTCATTCTCCATGTCCCATGATAGTAGGAGAGACAGAGTAAACTGGGGTTTGTGGTTATAGTTGAGAATTCCATTGAAGAACCGTGAAGGGTAAATACAATGATTAAGAATGAATTCTGGAGCCAGACTACAGAGTCCGAATCCACTTAATCCTTTTGGAGCGCTGTCATCTTAGGGAAGTTAACTTCTTTGTGACACAGTGTCCTCTTTTAGGGTAACAATACCACTTGTATCATCAAGGTATTGTAGGAATCAAGAGAGATATTACATGTCAAGCCTTTAGATCAGCCAGCATCAGATACATGTTAGCTATTTTTTTTGCTATCACAACTTGCTCCTATGAGGAATTATTTTTTGAACAACAGATTCAAATGCATGAAAGATTAAAAAAATGATTTTAAAAATGTCTCCGATAAGAGAGTTGTAGTACAAATGTGAATAGTGCGAAATGTGACTTTTAGGAGTCAGGAACCTCCAGCAATCACAAATTTCATATTCTTGAATGTCTTTGATTGACTTCTCTAAAGGTTGGAAGAAGTCTTCAAGGAATGCTTTGAAGAAGAAGAAGAAAAGCTTTTCCAAATTGTTGTCCAGTGGGAAATGCTTTTCTGTTATTGCCACATGTGAATGATAATTTCACTGAGTGTTTAATTCCTGAGACCTAAATTATTCTCTTCCAATCTGAAGAAAATACACTAAAATTTCCTGACTGTCATCAGTTGAGAGCAATCCAGTTCTCTGCTAGTATTTTTTTTTATTTTGAATCCCCCAAGAGTGATACTCTGAAGAAAGAGTTCAAATACAAGTATTTTACTTGGAGGGGAAGGCAAAGGAGTCTGTTATCGAGCAGATACTGCTGTGTATGCCTGCATCTTAATTATGCTGGGTGGACTCAGGAGTCAGTAAAGACCTATTTCTCAGAGATCCCCTATCAGTAAATTGAGGGAGCTCTGGTATTTAATAGCAAAATCCTGCCTCTTACTGGTTGAACACAGTCTATGGGGGTGTTGATTCCCTACCACTTTCAGATACCTGTAATGGTAGGCAGAATGGTTACAGTCACCAGGTCACTAAAAGTCCTGGTGAAAAGAACTCCAGGAGTTTGCAGTTGGAAATCAGGGTAGAGGACACTTAAGTGGTAGGGATGAGGGCATAATAAGCAGGGACCAGCAGTGTCTACCAGAGAGAAGAGCCTCTTTTTGGAGAAGAAAGTGTTTGAATGATTGACTAATGACAACCCCACATTTTTCCTCCTCTATCCTCTTTTGGCCCTTTCTTTTTTTCTGAATCTCACTTTCTCTTTGTTTCTGTCTATTATTCTCCATCTTTTTCATCTTTATTTCCCCTTTTTTTTCTATTGATACTCTATAGCTTCTAAGTTAGTTCTCTTTAATTTTTGTCTAAGTCAGCCCCCTTGATAAGAAAACTTAGTTTTGGAAAGTTTTTCTTTGATTATATTTTTGATTTTTTTTTTGGCATTGGTTGTTTCCTTTTGTTGTTTACTAATTTTACTCCCTGCATTTTCGCTCTGTCTTCTGCTTGACATATCATATTATTTCTTATTATTTCTATCTCTGTTCTTTTCCTTTGCATTATGAATTTTCAGTCTTACTCTCCACACTACTGATTTTATTTTTGATAATGTCAGATATACTTTTTATTGTCCCTAGATTAGATTTCATTTTGCTATTGCAAACTTAAATTTTCCTGCAATGTTCCCTTATAGTATCTGGCTTGATATTTATGCAATCTATTCCAAATTTCTACTGTTGCTTCAAATACATGAAGAAATGTTCAACATCACTGGTCATTTGAGAAATGCAAATTAAAACAACACTGAGATTCCATCTCACTCCAGAAAGAATGGCTGCCATCAAGAAATCAACCAACAACAGATGTTGGCAGGGCTGTGGGGAAAATGGAACACTTTTCCATTGTTGGTGGGAGGGTAGGCTGGTGCAACTACTGTGGAAATTAGTGTGGGGATTCCTCAAAAAACTAGGATTTGAGGTTCCATTCAATCTAGCTATTCTCCTTCTGAGTATTTTCCCAGAAGAATTGAAAACATCATGCCACAGCAATATAAGTGCACCCATGTTTATAGCAACACAATTTGTAATAGCTAAATCTTGGAAACAATCTGATCCTATTGAGTATATTAAAGACTTTTCTAAAATTTTCTTCTCATTCTTACAATAAATAATTTTTGTCTTCTTAGTCTTTTAGGTAATGTCCATTTCCTTTAATCTTTAGTATTTTCTATTGTCTATAGGTATAATTATTCTTTTTACTTGACTTCATAGAAGTCCAGATCAACTCAGGGTATTTGCCAAGTAAAAAATTGTATGGATTTTTCCTTCAATTTTTTTGGCCACTATTGCTTGAACATCAATCTAATTCAATGTTCATAATTCTTGGCTCAGGTTCCACTGTTGGCCTGGACTTCATTGAGGAAAATTTGCTGAGTCTGAGAGATATCTTATCTTGCTCTGAATGCCTAATCCTCCTGTACTATGAACTTTTAAGTAGAGAAAAATCTAGACTTCCAAGCATTGGAAATTTGACGAAATCAGATTATTTGTAATTCCTGTTTTCTCCATGTTATTTTATTTGTAGGGACTCTGTCTTCTGTTTTATTGATCGTGTGTCTAATACTATCCCTTCTGCTTTTGTCCCTATGTAGATGCAGGAACATGAGGAATGGTGAGAATGAATGGGTCGTGTACAGTTACCATAAGCACAAACTTTCGAGCTTACTAACTATAATACCCTATTGAAGTTACTTAAGTTTTCATTGCCTCTGTTTCCTCAATTTTATACAGGAGTAATAATGAAGTATGTACTCCATTGTGTTGTGGTAGCATCAAGTTTACATGCATTGAGTGACTGGTAGTTTATCTACCATGGAGTGACCACTCACTAAGTGTTGACTGGAATCATTATCTCACAAAGCATCATCTGAGTAACTAGAGAAATAGTTACCACATTTTTGGTGTGAGCAGGCAGAATTGAAGAGGAAGGTCCAATGGAGAAATGAAGACTTTTCTGATTTACTTTTGGGTGAATGGGGCTATTATTTTTTCATAAGACAAAATGAAAGGCCACTGTTTTTCTATCTCTCTTTCCATCAACCTTGTAATTAATTGAAACCCATAATTAATAGGATTAGAATTCTAAACACCAGGCATCTGCTGAAGTTAGTTTTCAGTTTTTCAGTGAGTTTTCCTTTTACTGCATGTCTTCATGTTTATTTCAGTGGGATATTGGGGGAAGTTGCATTAGATGATTACCCAGATGTCACCTTAACTTGGAAGGATGTAGAGAGTCTTATGTATGAGACTGATTAATTGCTTATCCCCTGGCTTGCTTTAAGTAACAAAGGAGAGGCAGTGGGAGGCAAAGAGTTGCCCAGCTGCAGCCCTTACCCATGTGGGTGGAGGAAGGGGACCCACCCTGAGGCTTCTCAGTTTGAGAGCGTGTAGTATTGACCATCTGTCCACATGAGTAACAGGAGACAGATGTTTACACAGTCCAGAATGGGCACAGGACCTGGGCTTTGATCCCACTTAGGCAAAGGGGGAGCTGCTTGTCGACTGATTTGTAAAGTGGTGGTTCCTGGGATGGAATAAAGGGTAAATATGCCATGAGACCCCAAATCAAGGTCCATGAAGTATATGATTCTATCTATATATCTATAATCTATCTCCATCTCCTATTCACCTATTGCCTATTATCTGTCTGTGTCTATTATCTATGTATCTGTCAATCAATCATCTATAGTTTTCCTTAATGTACCCAAGTACGCTTTGCTTCTTTAGGTATTATTAATGTTCTGACCACTTTTGAGTCTTTTTAAGTTTTGATTTTTATTTTTTTGCTTTGTAGAATAGAGATTTTTAAGTGTGAAATTTAACTTGGTGCCAGCCAGTCTCTTCCGCTTAGGAAGTATGGCCACACAGCATTCAGTGCTTATGTAGGGAAAATGTTAGAATAGGTCAGAAAGGTCTATCTATGGAGACATCTGCTCCCTGCAGCCCCATGAGTAATAGCCTGGCCATGGAGTAAGTGGGAGAAACATCTACTCAGCACACAGAAACTGACTGCTGTGCAGGCAGAACCAGGCCACTGGGAGAGAGGGAAGAAACCAGTGACAGTGGGCTGCAAGCAGCCAGAGGCAGTGATCTAGCAAACAGCTTCTCCCCTCTCTCCCTCGCCTTCCCTAATAGGAGTGGAATCCACACTGGGATAGGTGAGATAGCACACAGGCAGATTGTCCACCAGATGGTACAATCTTCTATTTAAGAAATATTTGAAAGGGCAACAAAATACAGCAAAAACCATCCGACAGTCCACATGGCTAATGCAAAATTAGCCAAAATGATGGTGGCAGCAGTAATGAGGGTGCCTTGGGGTAAACTGTAGGAAAGGCTGAGGCAAGACAAACACTGCAGTGTTAGGCAGGGCAGGTGTCAGGAAGATTTGTGATGATTCTCTATCATTGCACAGCAATGATTTGATGTGCTTCTAGGAGTCTCAAGTCAGCCAGAACTTCCCAGGCCAAAGATGATGAACTCAAACGTGGTGGTCTAACCTGGCCTGCATCTCACAAGCTGGGGAGGATTCCTGTGTTATCGCATCACATCATTTGGTCATCTGTGCTGTTCTGTGGCTCTTTCCTCTTTTCCTGCCTTCATGGAGCAGACTTTTCATTCCTGTTTCCCTGCCACAATTCCATTTTTACAAGACTCTACACATGGCCACCAACATTGGCACCATGGCTATTGTTAACTGAGAACTGACTTTGTTTTGTGCTAAGTACTTTAGTTCGTAACAGTTAATACCATTGAATGGTTACTATACACCAAGCATCAGTTAGAGCAATTTACATATATTGTCTTACTTCATTCCTACGATAAACTGATGAAATAGATACTATTACTCTCATTTTTATTTTACGTGTGTGGAAAAGGGGGGTCTAGAAACCTCAAACACCTTGACCAAGGGTTTATGGTTATTAAGAGGGGAGATGAATTTTGTTGCTGTTGTTATGTGGTCTTTTTGAGTCAGGGTTTCACTATATGGTTCAGGCTGGCCTTGAACTCACTTTGTAGCCCAGGCTGACCTCAAACTTAAGGTGTTCCTCCTGCTGTAGCCTCCTCAGTGCTGGGGAGGGGAGATGAATTTACTGACTCCTGAACCACTGTTTTAAATGCTATGCTCTTGCCTGTAACATGTATATTTCTCTGTATTCATCCATATTTGACCACCTTATGAAGATTCAGTCATCATTTCTGATATATCATTAATAGAATTTCATCTTAAAAAATGTAAGGAATTCCCAGCTACCTGGTATATGAGACCATCTTCTGTCCCCGAGCCTCACTTGCTTTCTCACTCCTTCACTTCAATGACTTTCTCAGTGTCTATGCTTGAAACCACAGCAAAGTATTCCCATTTTATATATTACTTATATTCACTTGTAAGTCTTTTTTCTTCCTCTTCAGAGTACCTGCTTTCTCTTCTTTTTTTCCATCCCTATTTCTACTGCCCATCCAGATGAGGTTTCTTGCCTCTTAAAATATTATTAAAATACCTGTTATCAGTCCCCACTAACTTTCCCTCGAAAAGTACGACACTGTATCATGACTTCTAGGCATGATCCTCCCAGAGAACACTGCTTCTTACAGTCTAGAGATAGACAATAGGTAGAATGACATTGCCTATTAACTAGACCCTAAGACTATAAAGTAAGAGATATCTATGTGCCTGCGTGGATATACACATACCACAGTGAAAAATTAGAAAAATTTTGGCATGTGTTCTACTGAATTAAATAAGTACATCTCTCTATAAACACATTTGCAAGAATATAATTCAAGCTGGGCATGGTGGTGCACACCTGTAATCCCAGCACTCAGGAGGCTGAGGTAAGAGAATTGTTGCAAGTTTGAGACCAACTTGGGCTACAAAGTGAGCTCAAGGCCAATCTGAACTGCATAGCAAGACCCTGTCTCAAAAAGACAAAAAAAAAAAAAAAAGACAAAAAAAAAGAATACAATTCAGTACAATCTATTTGTCACTGTTTTTATGCTGTCTTGAAGGGAGAAGTCTTCTGGTGAACTCTTCTTTTTGACACAACAGAAGAAATGTTGGTAGTTTGGGTGTTTAATTTTTGAAACGAAATGAGCCTTCATTATTCATGGAGGATGTCTTCCTGGGAATTGCGACAGACAATGGAACAGAAATGGGATTGACTAACCCATTGACCTTGTATCACAAGAGCAGAGAGAAATAAAAACTGAACAGACCCCTGTGTTTTCCATCCCCCTAAGGGCTCTGTCTGTTCTCAGGCCTGGACCGCTTTCTGTTTTCCCCTCTGGAGGGTTCCAGTATCAAGCATCTCTGTGTTAATTAACTCAGCATGTGGCACATAAAGGCCTGACAGCAGATAGCTAATGTTTTGGATATGCACTCAGTTTAAGGATTAGTTCAATTCCAAAGGACAACATAACGTTGCCACAGTACAGCTGACACTTGGTGACTTAAGGCAAATTTCCGGTTCTGGGCAGCCGTCCTTACCACCATCATGCATGTAGAGTTCCACTCCTCACTTTGTTCTTAGCTCCTCGGAGAAAACCCATTTTAATATTGTGATTCAATCCAAAGTCAGCATAATGTATCTCACAATTGCCAACAAAAACCAAGGATAAACAAAACTCCATAATGCAGTTGGTTACCTGGATATTTGTTTCTCCCATTATGGGCATTTTATCTAGTATTTTAAAGAATAGACACATAAACTTAGAAAAGTACTTTCACTTACAAAGTCAAATTCTTAGGACAAGCATGTGGTGAGAAGCCAGTGTGGCTTCTCCTTTGGCTTGAAATATTTTTGAGCCAGAGAAGAATACAGTAGTAAAATGGCTGCCAACAGGCCATATCTGGTCCCCCGCCCCCACAAGTATCTGGCTTTGTGTAGTGTCCTTAAAAATTTATCACAGATAATGTGGATTTTTTTTTTAAACTTATATTTCCAGGTTTTCTTTCTCTAGGTCTCTATTCCTTCCTGGCAAAGACTGACCAAAGCCAACCAGCAACTGCTCCCCACTGTATGGAGCACAGGAAGAGGTTGCCAATTTCAGCTTGAGAGTGTGATATTTGAGAAGCCAATTCCCGAACCTGGAATTCTACTTCCTTGTTTTTCTGCCAACCTCAAGCTCGTTAAACCTCAATCTTAATTCCTGGTTGTTTCTTGTCTCTTTTGTCCAAAGTTGGCCATGAAATATAACAAGCTGGTGGAGTTGCGCAGGGTTCATCCGAGATTCACTTTTCACTTAGCTTTTACACAACAGAGTTTTTGTTACCACTGACCAGCTGTCCAGAAATCACCTGGTGAATTCTTTCCCTAAAATCCAAAGAATTGAACAAGTGTAAAACACTATATGTGGAAAAGCTGACAAATTTAGCCAGTTGGCGTGACATTCAAAAATGGATATAGCAGTATTTTTAATGTACTCTTTCAAATGTCATGACAGCTGTCCAAATTTATAATTTTAAAGTGTATTTTATGTTATCACATACATTCGCTATACACTGTATCAAATATATGACTAATATGTGAAAACAAATATGTTTGCTACTCAGCTGACTCATCTTCCTTGAGATGCTAGAGATCCTTTGAAGGACCAACAAAAAACCTTTGAGCTTGGAAAAAAGGTCCCAAGGTTAGCATTGTTTTCCTCCAGGGAGTTTGTTCAGGAATTTGTTTCCACTTGGGGTGGGAAAAATGTCACAGAAGAGCCACAGAATCATCAGGAAGATAAAGAAGATACATATGATCAGAAAGACCTGGGAATGGTTCTTTAAATTATTCACAAATTCTTTCATCCATCCATTATAAAGAAATGTATTGTCTGTTCACTCACCCAGTGAGTATTTATTGAACACCTATTTTGTGATTCTTCTTATTATGGCAAGTACCATAAGAGGATAAATATGAAACAAAAACTTTTGTGTTACTTTTTAGTAAAGAGTGAGTTTTCAGGGTTGCCATAACAAAATATCAGAGACAATGTAAACAGCATACTTTTATTTTCTAACAGTTCTGGAAGCTAGAAGCCTAACATCAGGATGTCAGCTGCATTGGTTATTTCTGAAAGCAGTGAGGAAAGGGTCTTTTCCAGGCCTCCTTTCTCTGTAAGCTGTACGTGGTTGTAGATGAACCTTTTCTTTGCTTCCTGTGCCTTCAGTCTTCAAATGACCCCCCTACACAGTTTGTGTTTGTGTGTTTGTGTGTGTGTGTGCGCATATATCTAAATTTTTTCTACATATACAGACACCAGTTATATTGGATTAAGACTTACCCTGATGACCTCATTTTGACTTAATCATCTCTCTGAAAACCCTATCTCTAGGTAAGCTCACTTTTTAGGGTATTTTGGGTTAGGAATTCAACATGATTTTGGAGGAAGGACATAATTTAACCCATAACAGGAGCTCACAAGGTAACAGTTTCTGTGCTGTATGTAAGAAGATTTCTGGTCTCCTCCTTGCTTGATCTTGCTGCTTCTACCATCAAAGGGGCCTGTCTTTCATTGTTGCTAATGACCATGGTATCTATTTTGAAGCAATGCTAGCCTAGGCAATTCTAGGACAAATAAGATATGATAAGCCTAGCTTGCTTTTGCACATATAAAGTTTCAGTAGCTAGACATGGAACAGAGATACAAATGAGAGTGTCTAGATTTCAAAAGTTTGTATTTGAAATCTAAAGATCTAGGTTGGAACCAGGAGCAGGAATCCAAGGTCTCTGTGGTGTTTTCTAGAATAATAAGGGGTCATGAAATCTGGCCGAATAAGGGGGAGAGCTAGTCAGGGTAAGGTCCAGCCAGTCAGACAGGCAAGTTCCAGAAAGTAAAATCTAGTATCACAAACACTATGATGTGACCCATATAATTCCTCCTGCACAAGGACAAAGGGAGAAAGAACCAAAGAGGAGCCAGAGAGTGAGGACTGACAGGTGGAGCATGTGGGGAATGTGCCATGAGGCACAGGTGGGGGTTGGGCATGCTGGGAAGAGTTGGCATTGATCAACCAGATCCTTAGACTGCTATTCTTCAAAAAGACAGTGCAGGAGCCCCAGAAGAAGACTTTGAAGGAGAGCCCAGCTCTGAGGCAGAACTGAGGAGTAGGGGCATTGTCCTCATTGCCCCTTTTCCCCAACCTTGTCGTCTCTCAGCTTTTTCCCCAACATTTTCCCTTCTTCACTCTTCTAGTGTTCTCAGCTGACACAGGGAAAAATCCTAACCTTTCCCTACAACCTATGAATTTTATTATGAAGCTCTTGTAGATCAACATGCTTCCAAATACAAAGGTATACACGACAGGCAACAGAGTCTCGTGTTTGTCCTTGATTTACTTCTCGGTGTACTTTATGCTCACAACACTGGTTAAGCCTTTCTGACTCCATTTAAGGGGACAGCTGAGTTTGGCTCCTTTTCTTTAGAAGCTATTCTCAAACTTTTCGGAGCATGCCAATTGCTGAGAATCTTGTTCAAATATGGATTCTGATCCGGAGGGTCTAGGGTGGGCCAAGGCAGGTCGCTGGCCACATTTGGAGTGGTGAGTAACTTCAGGTCACTGGTGCCCTGAGCCTTGGCCACACTTCATCTTCTCCTTCCAAAGCTCAAGGCTCAGAGGGTTCTCAAGTTAAGAGCAGAGGATGCCCCTCTTGGCTACTGCCATTGCCTTAACTTTTACTAGCTCTTGTGTTCATTAGTCAGGGTTAGAGAGAAAAGAAAAATAACAATATCGTTCTTAATTGGATCCCAGAAAGAGATACTGCATTTCCACTGATTAAGGCAATTAAAGGTGCAGACACTGCTGCTCCAAAGCTGACATCTTCAGGTGTCTCATAACAAAAATTAATACCTCTGCTAGCTGTGCCACCTAGTCATGCTGTAAAGTAAATTAATTACTGCAACCAAACTAATAATAACAGTGCAGGCAGAGTTGTAGCAATCTTGTGGTTTACCATTGGAGACTGAGCGGGGACTTTTGCCTCTCTGCTACCCATGAGCGCAACCCAGCAATTGCTGACTGTAACATTTCTATTGTATGGTTTATGCTAAATATGCATATCTTAATTGCATTAGTCAAAATAATTAGCTAATATATTTTTGCATAACGACGAGGTAAGCAAATATCACCATAGCTCAGTGGTTCTTGCATGAGTAAATTTGGAAAATTAATAGACTCCCAATTTCCTAATTATCTGTCTTTTATTCCATGCTCAAACAAAGAAATGCTACTGCATACTCCTGGGCATCATGTAATTTAGTTTGCACCTTGAAAATTTTAAAGCACCTGTGTTTGTTTTCTCCCTCTTTTGCAGGAAAGTGATATAAAGGAAAAAAATACAGCTCCTTCCTTTTATTACCCTTACTTTGAAATGTGACAGAATCTGTGGATTGATACATTTTAATTTCTACATGCAAGTGGGGTCTTAAATTATAAGACATCCTTAATGCATAGGAAAACTACTATAAAATTGAAATAGTCATCAAAATTCTTTCCAAAATGACAGTGCATAGTAGTTGCCCAAGTTCTGGAAGTAAAATGGCATTTCTTCCTACCTCTTGAATCTAGCAACCTAGCTGTCTCCCCATTTCTTTACACATACTGGACATTTCCTACTATTGAATACAATAGTCTCATCCAATGACAGTGTGGTAGAAGGAGAAACTTGCTATTTTGATTAATATTCTTGAACCACAGCTGAATTTCTTTGGGTTCCATCTAAATTCTTAGGCCTGTGATTGGGAGCAGGGCTAATGTCCTAAGCTACCCATGGAGTATCCTGATTGAACAGAACCCAGCCGTTCCTGCCAAAGGTGTCATCTCTTCCTTACTGTCCATGAGAAAGCATATCCTTAGCATGCTAGTGGAATGCAAAGTAGTGCAGAAATCTGCCCAAGAGGACATTTGAGTGATACGCTAATATCCTCTAAAGAGCTTGAAAACACTCTGCTTTGTGCCTTCTGATGCCAAGTTTCAGGCCACTATTTAAAAGGAAGCATGTGCTGGGGCTTGAAGCTCACCACATCTGGATGAAATTCTTGCTCCAAGCTCGAAGCTATCAGTCTGATAGGCAAGTCATTTAGGGGAAAAAGCAGCTGGGTGAGAATTTCCCTTTAGTTTCTGATGAGTCTTTAGATATCTGGTGGCTTATGGGAAAGCAATCTGTAACCTGATAAGGGAAGACATCTTCACTGATGTCATTTTGCCTCTAAACAAGCTCTGATCAGATCAATTCCCTGAGCAGCTGTGGTACTCGTCAAGATTCCAGCCTTGAGACCACTTGGGCTGCCTGACAGCAAACCCTTGTAGGTGTCTGGAGCAGGTAGCAGGTGTGGGCTGCAACACCCTCAACTCTTGTATTCACTTCCATGCTCACACGAACACCAGCAACCATGGAGAAAATATATGTTAAATAAGTTTTGTTTGTGCATATGAGTGTAATAAGGTTTCATTAAGATGGGGATGGAGATGAAGACATGCTAAAATGGTGTGTATGTATGAGACATGAAATCATAATATCCAATGTTGTAGAATGAGAGCTGGTAAAGGAGAAATAGTTTTGAAAGACTAAGTATAAACCTTGGCTAGTCAAAGGGAGCGGGGAAGTTAGATAACACTAACCATGCACTAAATTCCTGTAATGGCAGTTGGACACCGGCAAAAGGAAGGCTATATAACAGAGCTAGGAACTGAACATTTAGAAAATAAAGAAATTTAGTAGGATAAATACATTGGTAAGATTTTCTGTTGCTGGGACCAAATACCCAACACCTACAAATTAGAGGAGGAGAGGTTTATTTTGGCTCATGGTTTCAGAGGTTTCAGTCCATGGTTGGCTGGCTCCAAGGGAGAAACATCAGAGTAGAAGGGCATGGTGGGGAAAAGCTGCTTAACTCATGGCAGCCAGGAAACCAAGCAAGTTGGAAGGAGTTGCAGAGGAAGGGACCAAAGATCAGATATAGTCCCTAAGGTCACACTCCAGTGACACCTCATAATGGCTCATTCAGCTGTGAACTCAATGGATGAGGTTAGCAGCCCCACAATCCAATCACCTACCAAGGAGTTTATAAGTCCAGTCAAATTAACCATCAAGATTGACAACCACAAGAACCAAAAGCCAAAGGTAGATATGCTGAGAGAGAATCCAAAGTTCTTAAAGATGAAAATATGGTGTAAGAAAAGTAATTGAAAGTTAAACCACCAGAATATGGAAGAACAAAGCCAAAGCAGAAATGAGTAGGTACTCAGATAAAACCAACTGTAGAAGAAAAGACATAGAGCCAGAGATAGATGAAATGGTTTCCTCTTCCTTCTTCAGGACACATTTCAGTTTCGTGTTGTTTCTCATTCTAGAGAGGTCATGTCTAAATCTCAGGTATAAGGGCCCTTATCAAGGCTAGAAGTGGAGAGCAAAGGAAACTGGGTTATTATTCCAGCTTTGTTTAACTCCTCCGAGTCCTAAGGTGAGGCAATATCTTGTATGATAGGAATTTAGCCTTGAGGCCCCATGAATGTAGGGACATTCCATATGTGATGGCAGACCACAGGGCAGTAGGTGGGAACATGAGAGGGGATCAGGCTAGAGGGAACAGGGCCAAAACATGCTTGACATTTTTGGCCTGATCTAAGGAGTTCGAACTGAATCTTGTGGGGAACCGACAGCCAGTTAGAAGCCTTAAAGTAGCATAGAGCACACGTTTAGTGAATCACTTGGAATATGTGAAAGACTTATTCATGGCCTTTGCCTTTGAAGAGCTAATATTCATGAGTTATGTGAATAACTGCATACTTTTTAAAACCTCAAATAATACATTAATAATAGAGAAACAGTGTCAGAGAGGTAGAACATAGAAACTTGCAAATCCTCACTACTTGAAGTGTGGTGAATAGACTAGAAATATCAATATTTGTAGTCAGAGCTGGTTAGAAACACAAAGGCTTAGGTCCACTGAAGTGGAGTCTGATCTTTAACACAATCTGTCTCAGAATATTTGCAAAATTATCAAGTGCACAGTCTTCAACACATAGCAAAGATATCACAAAGGAAGAGCAACATTGAATTTGTTCAGTAGAGATTAATTTCATTGTCTACTAAAAGTTGGGTGCTTTGGGGATTCATAAGAGCCCAGGATAGGCTCCATGCAAAAGTAGGAGCAGATAAAAAGTAAGAACTATTAGATTCTCCAGCCATTGGCCTTGTAAGATATTGCAAACCTGAGAAAGGAAAAGGACTGATTTTAAAATTATATAGAAGTGTTTATTGCACATGTGGGTTTGAGAAATAGTTCCTTATTACTCTTTAAGTTGGCCCAAATTAACCTTTGGGAAAGGCAGGTAGTAGGATGTGAAATTCTTTAGATACAGCTTCCCTGTGACATACTATGCTTTTATAATTAGACAAAAATATAAATTAACTAGAATCTTTCAAATGAATTAGATCTAGACCTTTATTAGACTCTTCAATTGGTCTACCAAACCATTAAGCAATGCAAGCTTCTTGGTAGAGCTTTGGTGGTCTTGTGCCAACTTTCCTTCTTTCATGAATCTTCGCACCTTCTTCATGTCATACCCACCATGTGCGCCACCATTTGGAAATGGTGGCCTTACCTTCCTTTTCTTTTCTTCACAGTGACTTTGCTCACATTCTTCCTTCTCGTTATGAGAGCCCCTCTCACCACTTTTTGCATATCTTTTGGTAGATTTCTGCTCATGCCTCCAATCTCATCTTGCACATCATTTCTCTTTTATGGCAGAAGACACATTGCTCTCTACCATTCCCTACTTCCTTGGATGTTCCATCTTATCCCTTATTATCTTGCTATAACTAACGGTTGTGATATGTGCTTCATGCTAAACTCTGTATTCCTTGATGCAAATACTATATCTCACTCATGTTTTTCCAACCCTTATTGTTATTCTTTAGGCTTAATAAATACTAATTCACTGAAAAGATAAATGAAGAAGTGAGTGAATGGATACAGAAATAATGAATAAATGAAATCAGACTATAGAGGCTCTCATGTGCCAGGTTGGAGAAGCTGAAATTCATTGTGCAGCCTCTGGAAGGAAAATGCAGTTATAGGACGTGAGTAAGATACATTGACTCCACTTACATGGTGAGAAGTAAAATTAGTGTGGAAATGTGAGCAGAGAGAAGGAACTTCAGTGAAAAAAGCAGCAGCAAAAATCTGCACACTCATTTTGTGATAGAAATATTTCATCCTTGCATCTGGAGATTTGGCTATTTTAAGTGACAGAAATGCTATAAGGTTTTTTCCCTTTTGTATTCCCCGTGGCAAGCTCTTCAGTAATCTTACTGGTGGCCTTATAGTCAGGATTACCCGCCCTCGTGTGTCTTGATGATGCGTGGATGTCATTTCAGACTAATGGGCACTTCCCCATCATTTCTAGGATTGTGTTTACTTAGGCTGTCTGGCCCATGAGGCACTGTCCGGGGAAATGCCACATATAGAGCGTGAGCAAAAGGTGTGCCCTGGGTCCCAAGCAGTCACCCACTGACCAATGGCTCATGGAGTGACCTATTTTCTCTTTTGGTTACTTAGACAGAGACTTCGAGTTGCTTCTGATTCTTTTGTTTATTGGTTTTGCAAAAACCTTGAGATAGAAAATGTACATTTTTAGCAGACTCCAAACTGCCATGGTTCTACTTTGAGCTGGACTTCAAAGTATTATTTATTGCAATACAATTATTAGAGCGAAGAATAAAGTCAAGGACTTTCATTATCGATTCCAAATCTCAGGAACCATGCTGTGAATTTGGCAAAGGAATTCTGTCTGGGGGAAGCTTGGAGAGCTCTCAAGACAGCATTCCTAATATAGGACCTCAGTTCCCACTGCAGCTTTGACTGGATATGGGATTCTTAATTCAGGTCCCAATTTTTTCTGAATGTTATACTGGGCTGTTAAACAGCTGCTGTGCTTATCCACAGATGTGGGTGCATTTTATGGTTGTGATTCCTGTGTGTATGTGTGTGTGCGCATGCCAATAAACAAACAAGTGTATTTTTAAAACCAATATTGACACAGTGTTAAAACTGAAAGCTTTGCAGTCAAATCAGGAAATTCCAAAGTTACTTTCCTATAACAATAACCTCTTAGTCCCTGGTACATCCTGTATATTGCACCACAGTTACTTAATTCCCAAAACACAGGGATACTGACTACTCAAGGCCTCAACTGGGCAACATAAAGCCACCTTATGAATTATCTGGTTTTCAAGATGCTTTAATATTACACCTCAATTTCTTGTTAACAAATTGAACTTTGATTTAGCACTATGGAAGAGAAGCAAATGAAAAGGAAATCAGAAAAGGTATTTCCATTTTTAAGTCAAAAAGTGACATGTCTAGTTTTAGTCTTCAGTTGATAATCTTTACCCAAATGGAAGCTAAAATGGGAGAGGAAATTTTTCTCATCTTCAGCTTAGCATTCATTGTTTAAACCTTCCACATTCAAAAATAGGAAACCATTTTTCTTCAAAATTGGCTTCCATAGCGTTCCTTAATGAGGACAACAATCTTGCCAAATTTGAAGTTCACAGCTTCAGTCATTTCTGAATTGCAGAAGCACAGATAAAACATTTTCATATTTTTTATGATGGAAAAATGCAATTTTCCATATCTAGGTGTATGGTAATATCTTTAGATATATCACGTCTAAGTTTAGATTTGAATGAGTTCTCTGGTGTCTAAAGTGCCGAGTAACTAACACAAATGACTTTTGTTTCTGTCGCTGTGTGTTTTCTTCTGGATACCCTTCTACCTGGTACACTTTTGTGGCCATTATCAGGGTGGAGTGAGCTGATGGGGGCTGATTGGCTGGGAAGCATGGTCTGCTTAGTTCCCTGACACTTAGCTTCTTACCCCTATGTACTTGAGTTTTAATCTTACTGTTTATTATATTTCTTCCTTCTCCCAGCCCCCCTCCCGCTTTCAAAATCTTCTGAGAGTTGCCAGATAATAAGAGACAAATTGTGCAAATTAAATGTCAGGAAGTGGTGCATTAGTAACTGAGCTCTTTGCCATCAATGGTACAGCCGATTCTCCTCTCTCTAAGCCAAATACTTCTCCAAATTGGAGCAAGCTTGATGAATTTCTTTCTTTTTTTTTAAGTAAAAGTATGACAGCTGCTTATTTTCATTTTTGTTCATCTGGTGAAACCAGAAGGGGCCCAAAGAAGTCATTAATGTCCACTGTGTGAGGGCTCTAGGAAATGCGTTGAGGGTAGAATGCATGAACAGTATTGTTCACCATATGTAGGCTCGAAACATCCTTATGTTCAGGGTCCATGGGTAAGGGAGGGAGTGTGTTATAATTAACTGTATAGTACATATGGTGGACTAGAAAGTTTACTCCTTGGAGACTAGTTGAGTTATAAAATCAAACAAACAACGAAAACAGAGTCAATTAACAATGGCTCTATCAAATGTTGTCATATAGCTCCTGTGGCTCATGGGGAAGCCCAGGACTTGGGAAGCATGGCCATGTCCTGCCCCTGGCTTTCAGTTTTCTGGACCCAGAAGTATAAAGTGTAGCAGGTGAAGTTAACAGAGCTAGTTCACAAGAGGCAGAGGAGGAGGGAGGGAGAGAGAGAGTGAGAAGGAAGAAGAAAAGAGAGGGAAGGAGGGAGGGAGGGAGGGGAAGAGAGAGACAGAGAATTAGAGGGAGAGAGAGAGAGACTTCATCTCTTCATTTGCCACAAAACACCTCATTGGGGCACCATCAAAGACCACTAGAAAGTGCTAGAAATGAATCCTTCCCCAAAAGCCCATGTTCTCCAAGGATCACCTATACACTGTACTCCATACCGCTACAGGATCTTCAAGAACTGGGTTGAAATTCCATGATCTGCTTCTCCAACTCTGGTCACACTGTTTGTGCAAGTATTCCACAGCTCTGAGCCTTGCTGAGGAATCTTTCATAGAAAAAGATGGGCCTGACCTGTGGATCATTGACCCTGATCCATCTGAACTTTCTCAAATCTAGATAAGTCTTTATGTTTCTAAATCATGTCACTTTCTGAGACAGCAGTCAGATGGTGCTGGAACCCCACCTGCAGCAGAGTCTGGTTTTGTAAACAAAAGGACCTCCCGTCATGTTCTTTTGCACCTGATGTCTTTCACACATTTCTTGAGATAATTTTAACATACACATTTTAACAGGCATATCTTCAAGAATGCAGATTCCCCTTTTGCACTGATTGTGATACAACTTGGTCATGTCTGATCACATCAATAGCTTCTGCTGGAGTCTTTAGTGGCTTCCTGTCATCTTTAGATGAAGTTAGAACTTCCAGTGTGGTTTAGATGACCCTTCTTTCTCTAGATTTCTTGCCTTTTCACCCTCATCTACCCAATTTGTGCTCATAATGTTAACCCTATGAAGTTTTTAGTCTCCAGAGATTTCTGAAAGCCTGATATCACCCTTTGTTCCTCCACTCTCATCTTCCTGTTTAGTTAGGTACCCTGGCTACTTATTTATTTGTTTTTGAGTAGCATTTTGCATATCTATTGTCACATTTGCCATATTTCTCATATTTGCTTGGTTGTCTGCTTTTCCAGCTATGTAATAAACCTCTGTGTGCTTAGGGACCATTGCACCTGTCTTGATCATCCATAGAGCTCCGTATTCACCACTATGCTTGACACAGAGTGCACAGTGTTTGAATGCATTATTTTTGTTATAGATATTAAGATTAAATGAGCCCTCAGATGTGTTTTTCCAATGATTTTTTTTCCAATATGCTTAACACTGAAAGTTTATCTCCCAGCTAATTTATCTTAACTTTATCCTGTTTTGACCTTTCTTCTATAAGTTTCAAAATGGCCTTTGAGCCCAAAGCATGAAAGCTGTAATCATAAAAGTTATGAATGGAAAGTACCCAGAGTTCAAGAGAATACTGTCCATGGTACCCAAGACCCAGGTTTGCTTCTAGAAAAACCCTTAGATCACTTGAGTCTTTAACACTTGAACTAAGATGTGCCTGTTTCAGACCATGAAGGAGAGAAGTCAGGCACCAGAGGAATGTGACATTTGTAGGCGCACTGTATGGATGGTGGCTTGCAGCTGAAGGGTGAGGTGGCAGTGTAGACAGTGTGTGGGCAGTCAGAGGGCACTGCATTTGAGAGAGAGAGACAGAGACAGAGAGAGACAGAAAGAGAGGGAGAGAGAGAGGGAGGAAAGAAAGAGAGAGAGAGAGAGACAGAAAGAGAGAAGTTACTAAAGAAGGTGCCACCAGCAAGTGTCACCTCTTAGATTTTGCCTGGCCCATCGCAAAGGTCAGTATCATGTAGCTCTGTGTTGATAGGTAGGCAGAGGAGCAAGACACTTAATTATGCTTTGTTTTCTTTAGTTACTCAGCTTTCTATTGGACAGAGATCAGCCTGGTATAAACTCTCAGGATACATTATTAATATTAAATGGTTAATTGCACATTCTTTGATTATTTTTTGCCAAAAGAAATCACAGAAATATCAGATATTCCTCTATATTTATGGAACACATGCTTACTCATTTACCATCAAATCATCCTCTGATCTTGTTACTTTCTTTTGAAGCATACAAATCTGAGTTTTCATGCTTGTCCCGTCCCCTTCCTCCCTTCATCATCGCAGTTGCTACAGTGTTTGTGCTGCTAGCACAGATGTGTGAACTATGTGTGCTTTGTAGGAGAAGAGAGTCTGGGGGCTGGGGGATGGACAGAAAGACTGGATAATGACCAGAGTGGATTTACCCCGTATTTAGAGTCTCACTTGCAGTGACTAGTGAGGGTGATACTTCTGGAGTGTATGAACCAGCTGGTATTAGCAAACGTGTGAAGATCTGCTGATGGAGGAGGGGGAAGAGAAGGTTTGTGGGTGTGTTTCAAAGTCTGTTGGATGCAACTGGTTTAATTTCCTTTGTTCATCTGCTTCAATGTTTGCAGCAATTTGAGAGGGTATTTTTCACCCCCCTCTAGCATATTTGGTGAAGTCTTCTGATACTGTGTCACTCATGAGACTGTCAGCAGGATGAAATGCTGTGTGTTCCCTTTACTCTGGGAAATCTCTTAAAGTCAGTGCAGGATACAGTGTGTAGTCCAACATGGGGCTGTGTTTAGAGCAGAGAGATAGAGAAAAAGAGAGTCAAAGAGAAAGACGGGAAACATAAAAAAGAAGACAAAGCAAAAGAAAGATACAAGACAGCCAGAGAGACAGAGACAGAGACAGAGACAGAGACAGCCAGAGAGAGGAACAGAGACAGATAGATACCCAGAGAGGAGAAAGTCTCACTAAGAGACATGGAGAGCCACAGCTAGAGAAGATGAAGAGAAAGAGAGAGAGAGAGAGAGAGACAGACAGACAGACAGACAGACAGACAGATAGAGACAGACAGAGACAGAGACAAAATTGGAAAGGATGAGAATGTGGAAAAGCAAGATGAGAGGGAAGTAGGGGAGGAGACAGAGAATGGTAGAAAGATGGAGAGAGTCGGGCGTGCTGGCGGAGAGGGAGAGGAAAGAGAAAAGTGAAAAAAAAAGGAGAAGGAAGCAGAATACTTTATGAAGACACAGTCTTTTTATTGTGGCCTTCTGTGATATTTTGGTCTTCAGGATCATCCATATGTGCATAGATTTTCCTAACAACACAAACCCAGGAACTGAGTCTTAGTTCTTCAGAGCAATTGCATGTACTGAAACAAGAAAGTGAGTAAAAACAGATCATAAAACACAAAACTCTATAAAAATACATATAAAAGTCTATTATAATTTCTCTGCTGAAAAGTTATCTGTATATTGATTTTCATATATTAAAATCAGATTTCTCAAAGTGGTATCAGTGGAGATACTTTCCCTGAAGAGTTTCAAGTTCTCTAAGAACCTGTCTAAATTGGATCTCATTCATCTAGGCATTTTCTGGACACCAGGAGGTGCCAAAGCTGTGGGTATGGTCTAGTTAAGGTGATTTTGTTCACAGTGGAGAGAAACCCATTCAAGATAAAGGAGAACTGAATAATGATAATGTTACTCACATGGGTGTGCCACTAATGGTAGGCGCAACATGGGGGTCCATGTTTCTTTGACTGATGCTCTAGGGGGGAACACACCTCTTTTCATTGTGACTCTGTAAAGACTTGATGGTGACTATGTCGTACCACTTGGCACATTCTGTTTATGAACTTGTCCTCCTGTCCAGTTTCTAGATGCTCTAGGCTATGCCTCTGGCTTCGTATTTCCATTTCTGATAGTGCTCAGGGCTGCCTGCTTAGCGATATGACGACTTAAACTAAACTGGAATATGGAAGAAGAAAACTTCTCTCTTGCTTCCATTTATCTGTTGTGGAACTGAGATGTAGAATAGATAAATATCTAATAGGATTTCTGGGAGCACTGCAGTCACCTTTTGTTAGATACATGTCAGCTGAGTTTGAAAATCCCACTATCGGTCTTCGTTTCTTGATGTGGGCACCCGAAGAAGATAAAGCCATGAGAAAGGGTGCTTCAGATGGAGTTCGAATCTACAAGTCTTTACTCAACAAAGGTAATTTCTGATTCCAATGAAACATTTTCTACCTACGCATATTTGCTAGTTGGTATCCTAAGCCAAAATCAAAGTCAAATAAACAAAACTCACACTTATCCCCTCTATTTACCCATGGGAGCACCATAAGTCGCCTTCAAGAAGAAAAGATGTCAAATTTTGCAGTTAATTTTTACAAATGTAGAACAGATTCAACTTCTCCATTTGCTCCAACAACCAGTTGGCTGAAGGTTTAGTTTCATTATAATGCTAATGGAAAATCATGTTTGGGGATCTTGGTATACTCTTTGGTTCATGTGACTCTTGGATATTCAAGAGCACATTATAATGAGATCCCAGTGAGTAAGGAGAGGTCAGAATTGCTTCAGGGTATGGACAAAGGGTATATCACTCTAATGAGATGGATGGGAAAAGGATGTGGTGGACATTATGCATGTAAATAGGGTAGAGAATAAAGAGCACTTTTGAATACTATTTGAAGGTGAAATATTCTTCAATGAAATGTATAAAGTTTTTTTTTTGAGGGGGTATTGAAGATTGAGCCCAGAGTCTACATGTTGAGCTACATCTTCAGCCTTTTTAATTTTTATTTTCATTTTGAGACAGGGTCTCAGTAAGTCACTAAGTTGCCCAGGCTGGCCTTGAACTTGATCTTTCTACCAAGATTATAGGTGAGGACTTTTTTTTTTGTAATGTTTTCTCTGTTAATTAGCTCTTTCTGATTCTATCTTCTTCTTTGCACCTACATTGGCAAGTGAAACACTTCTATTCCACCATACCAAAGAAACAAACAAAAAAAAATGAGTTGTTAAGGGCCATGTGGTAATTCACTAGCACATACACTAATGCATATGTGTTACATTTAAAGGTCTAGCATAGCATTGCTGCAAAAACACAGCTCCTAAATTCTTGTCTAACGGTGCTCACTTCAGCAGCACGTATACTTACATTAATTAGTAGAGAGAACTTTGATAAATTCCCTAACTCTTGGGGCTTAGATTTTGTCATTTATAAAATTATTGGGTTGGGCTTGATGGTCTCCATGTTCTGCCCAATTATACAATTCCATGATTCTAGATTAGGTTGTTAGTGCTAGAAACAGAATTATTTTCCTTTCCAGAGAGACTTCCATGTTTAATGTGTTGATTGCTACTTTGTGATGTAGGTAAATATTTGTAGGGGAAATACTAACCAAAAATAAGCAGTTTTTCTTCTTGATTTCCTATATTTCTTACTTCTTTCCTCCATTTCTCTGAAAAAATGCACAGAAGGGAATCAAGAGGAACATAAATCCTGATACTTTAAAGCCACCCCAATTTTTGGTTTATAAAAAAAGAAAAGAGAAGTAAAGAGAAAAATACATAGGTATGGGTAGCAGAACACAAAGACCAGCTCTGTCTGCTAGGGAAGAGAGCTCTGGTTCCTGAAGTTTTAATAAAGACTTTAGGAAGAAAATATTCCCAAAGGAAGCTTTTCCCCTTTGGAATGTCTAGAATAGTATTAGCTGTTCTTGTCTTTTTTCCCCCTATGCTTTATCAGAATTGATTCAGAGAAAGAACTGCACCCAGAGCACATAATAAACATCTCCAGGTGAGCTGGGGCGGATGGGCAGGAGCAGGACGGGGATGAAGGAAAATCAATTGCTTGGTGCTGACAACTTCTTCTTGTAATAACAATATTCTGTCACATTGCATTAGCAGCACTTTGCAATTGTATGTGTTTTTGCTAACAGGCTGTAAAAATGTAATCATATGAGCACTGAATACATTGTATTAGTGGGAATGATTCTAGGGGATGTGTGCTTTATTACACCAGTATGGTCATAATGTGTTGCTTAGTGAAGTGAGACTTATCATTTTAGGGAAAGAATATTTACTATTTATTTGTTTGTTTGTGGCATTGTTGGCTTCCAGGGAAAGCTTCTTGTTTCAGTTGAGGCTGGGGATTTTTTCTCTTATTCATCTTTACCTCCCCATTCTGTATATCAGAGCAATGTGACCCTGAAAGAGGGATTTAAAAAAAAATCACCTCGCATACCAACTTTTCAACCATCTGAGAAAGCAATGTCTCTGCATAGATTTCCAAACATTATTTGTAAAGCTAATATGATTGTTGCTGCAAAGCGTCTTCTGCAAAGAAAGTTGAAGGAACAAAAGGGGAAGAATTTCACAGTTGTGTGGGAATGACTGTGGATTGAAAAAGTGCACCCCAAAGGATAGTCAGAGAAAAAGGCAGCTAGAATTATGGACAGCATGAACCAGGGCACACAGGATTCTTGAGGGTAGATTTTGTAACTTTAAAGAATTTTGCTAGAATTTAGCTATTTCTACCCATTGTTGCACTGTTTCTAGATGGGGCCTTCTCTGAGCACTTGTAAC
>RJWM01001503.1:111608-145682 GCA_004363535.1 Dasyprocta punctata | reverse complement strand
CTCTTTTTATGTCCCATTCATTAATTTTTCAATTTTTTTCCTCCAGTTCCCCACCTCCACCACATGTACTAGTATAACTGCTAAGATTTGTGAATCATAGTTAACTTTACACTATTGGTGTTGAATACTGTGCTGTTGTTATTACAGGTCAAGTTGTTACATTTAGTAGATATTTACTGTAGGTCAATATATGAATAATTATAGATCATTTTCTATGTACAAGGGTGGTACTTTATTGGTCCTTAGTGTTTGTCTATATTCATTTCATATTTAGTACAATAATTGATGCTGATTTTATTACTATACCCAAAGTGTTATAGCTGCTGATATTGGTTTTCCTGATATGACAATATCTAGATTGTCTTGGGGTCATTATCAACACTGTAGCCAATTTCAGGAAAACTGGGAACTGAGCCAGATATGCTGCAACCTCCCATCTCAAGTAAATGGAGATGTTTGGATTCTGGGACAGAGGTAAAGACAAGTAGTTAATCACACCCAGAGAACATCACTGAAAAGTAGACATTAACTAAAGAGATCTCTATACTGGAAGCAAAACTGTCCAATACAATAAACCCACAAACTGCAACACAAACAATCAAACAAACAAAAATAAAATCATGAGAAGACAAGCAAACAAAATAACCCCAAAACCTCCCAACATCCCCAAAGCTGATCCATGTGGCACAGAAAAGGAGAAAACCAAAAGCCTCACCACTGAATTACCTAATATCAGGGGCAATGACAAATCAGTTCAATAAGGCAATTGCAAAGATCACAGAAGATATAAGTTACAAGATAAGTCACAAGATAAAGACAAGTTAAATAAAATCATCAGTAAGTCTAAAGAAGATGCATATAAAAAGGTAGAAGAGCTACAGAACATGATGAAAAACATCCATGACCAGTATAGAAAGAATTATAGTCAATAATAAGGCTGTAAATAGAAATTCAGAAGATTAAAAATTCTATTGAAGGCATTGGCAGCAGAAGTGACTGATATGGGAACAGAGTCTCAGAATTAGAAAACAGGGCTGCTTTCAGTGCCAGTTAATGAGCAATACCTTAAAAACAACAAGAGAGCATGAAAAATGGATCCAACAACTCCTAGATGGTGAAAAGAATGCTAATCTAAGGTTTATTGGAATTAGTGAAAAAATCAGAAGATAGCACAAACAGCATAAAGAACATGTTTACTGGGATAGTAACTGAAAACTTTACAAATAAGAATAAAAGAGTTAAACATGTAGATAAATGAGAGAAATAGAACCCCCAATAGCTATAATCAGAAAAGAGCCTCTTGACAGCACATCATAGTCAAAATCTCAGAACTCCAACACAAAACCACAATTTTAGAGAAAAGAGAAAAGTAATGAATCACTTATAAAGGTAAACCCATTAGTATTACAACAGGCTTCTCAACACAAACCTTAAAGGTCAGGAGAGCTCAGAGTGAAGTTTTTCAAGCACAAAAAGAAAAACAGTTTCTAAGCCAAGTTGATATATCCTTCAAAAGTATCTTATCAAATTTATGGAAAAATAAGATACTTTCATGATAAAGAGCACCTAAAGAAATTCATGACCACAAGACAAACACTTAAAAAAAATTCTCAAGGATACCCCAGAAAGAGACAATGAAGCTAACAATGACAAATAGTCTAATATGCCAGGTAGGCTGAGCCATTAAGAAGAAGTGAAAGATAGGAAATCAAGAATAGGAAAATAAGGCAATGAAAGAAATAGTCAATACTTGTCAGTAATAACTGTCAATATAATTGATCTCAATTTCCCGATCAAAGACAAAGATTAGCAAAATGAATCAAGAAACAAAATCTAAAAGTACACTGTATACAAGAAACACAATTAACCCAAAAAGAAATTCACAAACTAAAAACCAAAGGTTTCAAAACAACACCTAATGGAACAGGAACACAAAAAGGCAGGATAGGTAACTCTAATCAGAAAAAATGGGCTTCAAAACCAAACTGATCAAAAAAAAAAAAAGGCAAGGAAAGATGCTACAGATTGGTTAAGGGAACAATTCAACAGGAACTGCCAACAGTGCTTGCTTCAGCAGCACAAATACTAAAATAGGAACTGGAAACAATTATCGACATATATGCACCACACAATGGTGCATCCAGCTTCATAAAACAAGTACTACTGGACATAAAGATCAGAAAGGAAGACTTATAAATGCAATTTTAATGAGAATTCTCAATATTCCATTATGACAGACCAAATAGACAAAAAAAAAACAATGAAGGAATATCAGAGTTGAACAACAACCTTCAAGCAAATGGGCTTAGTAGATAACTGCTGAGTGTTCCATCCATAAATAAAAGATTATACATTTTTCAGCAGCACATAGAATTCACAAAACTAGGCCTCATTATAACCAAAAAAAAAAAAAAACAGACTTAAGTAAATGCAAAAGAATTGAAATTATACCAAACATGAAGTTAGAAATCAATGACAAATGAAAAAAAATAAAAACTATTGAAATGCATAGAAAATAAGCAATATACTCTCAACTGAAAAATGGGTTACAGAAGAAATCAGGAAAGAAATAAAAGAGTATCTAAAACTAAATGATAATGACAGCGCAACAGACCAGAACTTATGAGACACAGCAAAAGCAAACCTATGAAGAAAGTTTATAGCTGTGAATGCACATATTGCAAAAATAACTCAAATATAAAACCTAATGATGCACTTCAAAGTCCTCGAAAAATAAGAACAATCCAAGCACAAGGCTAGTAAAAGATGAGAAATTATGAAGATTAGAGAAATTATGAAGATTAGAACAGAAATCAATGAAATTGAGACTAAGAAAATAATACATACAATTGGATATGGTGGCACACCCTGTAATTCTAGCACCCAGGAGGCTGAGGCAGGAAGATCACCACAAGTTTGAGGCCAGCCTGGACTACAAAGTGAGTTCAAAGCTAGCCTGAACTATGTAGTAAGACCCTGTCTCAAAAAAAAATCAAAGAATCTGAGAGACGGTTCTTTAAAAAAATTTTTTAAAATAGACATACTCTTAGCCAATCTTGCATAATAAAAAGGAGAAAAGACTCAAATCAATGCAGTTAGAAATGAAACAGGTGAAATCACACTGAATACTGCCCCCCCCAAAAAAAAAGAAAAAAAAGAAAAAAAAACATTATTAACCAGTACTTCACAAAATTGTACCCTGTTATGGTTTGAGTCTGGATATCCCCAAAAAGCCTCATGCAGTCATAGAGGAGGGCTTCTAGAGTTTGTCAGTGACTCATGGTCTAATGCTGGGATTATGAATGTGAATGCTACATCCAAATGGATGTAGCCTACATATAATACAAGGGACAGAAAGAGTCTTCTCTTCATACTCCTCCCCTTTTTGCTCTTGTTGCTTGTGCTAGTTTCCACCACCATGAACTGTTGCCTTCTGCCATGTGCAATGCTGCCTTAGAGCCAGTTGATTATGGACTGAAACCTACACAAACCATGAGCTAAATAAACATTACCTTCCTTCATTTTGGGTGTCAGGTATTTTGTCTGAGCAATAAGAGAAATTTAACCAAGACATACACCAATAAATTAGAGAATTCAGAAGTTATTGATAGATTCCTAAATGTATTATGAGTTTCCAAAATTAAATCAAGAAGAAATAAAAACTCTAAACAATCTAACAAGAGGAAATGAAATCAAAGAAGTAATAAATAACCTACCAACTCAGAAAAATCCAGTTCTGGACAGGTTCACTGCTGGATTCTGTGAAACTTCTGGGAACTTCTAACACCAGTACTGCTCAAGTTTTTAATGAAATTGAAAGGGAAAGAGTACTCCCAAGGTCAGTTCCAGAAGCTAGAGTTGCACTGATTCAAAAATCAGACAAGGATCCTACCCAAAAAAGATAAATATAGGCCAATCTTTTTATTGACTATAGATGCAAAAATCCTTAAGATTCTGAAAAACAGCATGCAAGAAGTCATCAAAAAGATCACATATCGTGTTCAAGTGGGATGCAAGAATGTTTCAACATATGTGAATCAATACATGAAATAAATCACATAAATAGAAGCAGGGACAAAAAACACATGATAAAGTATAAAAACAAAATCACTTGACAAAATTCAGTATCTTCTCATAACAAAAACACTGAAGAAGACAGTTAGAGAAGGACCTGATCTCGTGAGGTCAGATAAAAGCCATTCATGACAAATCTACCACTAACATCACATTAAATGGGAAAAATCTGAAAGCTTTCCTCTAAAATCAGGAACAGACAAGGATGTTCTCTATCAACACTCCTCTTCAGCAAAATACTCAAAACATTAGCAAGAGAAATAGCAATGGAAGTTGTTATGGCTTTGTATTGGGTGATACTGTGTACCCCCAAGTCCTCATATACTTTTGATGGGGCTGAGTCTCATGCTTGTGATCGTTTGTCTAGTGCTGGGATTAATGATGTGAGTGCTGCACCTACCCAGGGGTGGAACTAAGATACAGTGTAGAGGATGCAGGTCTTCCTTTCCGTGCTTCTGCCCTGTCTCTCTCACCAGTGAGCCTTGCTGTTTTGGCAGCCGCCATGAATGGCAGCCCCGCCACACTATGCTGCCTTGGAGCCAACTGAGTATGGACTGAAACTCCCAGGAAACTGTAAGAATAAACCTTTCCTTCTCTAATTTTGGGCGTCAGGTATTTTATCTCAGCAATGAGTAAAAGGTAACTAAGACAGGCTTATATCTAGATGTCCCCCAAAACCTCATGTACTGAGAGGTGGAATTTTGGGTCAGTGACTGGATCACTGGTGTGATATCGGATTAAGGGGGTGATAACTGGATTGGGCAACTGATTGCTTTGGCATAGTTCTGGGTGTGTATAATGGGAAGGCCCATCTTGAGGGTAGCCAAATGGATTCACTGAAGACAGAAACCTCACCCCAGTTGTTGGTGGCACAAAGCAATAGGCTTGTAGCCTGGATGGAATATAAAAGTAAAGGGAGATTTGCTGCTTTCCGTCTAGCATGCCATGGACTGTTTCTCCTTTGTGAAGTTCCTTTGCCATGCCACCATGCCATGGAGGCAGCTGACTATGAACTGAAACCCCTACAAACCATGGGATAAAATTAATATTTCCTTCTTTAACTTATTGGTGTGGGGTATTTTGTCCCAGCAACAACAAAGTAACTAAGACAAAAGGAAAGTACAGGAAAAGAAGTTGAATTATCAATGTTTACAGATTACATGATCCACTATGTACAAGATCCCAAAATATCCATCAAAGACACTTAGAATTAATAAGAAAAATCAGTAATATTGCAAGGTATAAAAACAACACTCCAAAACCAATAGTGTGCCTATACACTAAGAAGGATCCCACTCAGACAGAAATTAGGGAAAATATTCACAATAGCACCAAGAAAAGTTAAATAACTATGACAACCTAAGAAAGGAAGTGAAAGATCTTTGTAATTAAAACTATACTACTCTACAAAAGGAAATTAAAGAGGATATCAGAAGATGGACAGATACCCCTATTCCTGGATAGACATAACAAATATAGTTAAACTGGGCATACTTCCAAAATCTATATGCAGATTAAAGACACAATGCCAATCAATATACTAACAGAATTTTTCACAGAAATGGAGAAAACAGTCCTAAAATTCATATGGAACCAGAAGATACCTAGAATAGCAAAAACAATCCTTGCTAAAATGAGGAAGGCCAGAGGTATCACAATCTCAGGTGTGAACATATATTACAAAACTACGTTGATGAAAATAGGATATTATTGACACAAAAACATACATGAAGATTGGTGGAATACACTAGAGGATGCAGAAGCAATCCCAAGTGCTTTCAACCATTTTTACTTTGACAAGGGGGCAAAACATATGCACTGGAAGAAAGATAGCCTCTTTAATAAAATGATGATGGAAAAACTGGTTATCCACAGGCAGAGATTGAATCTAGACCCATATCTTTCACCAAATACTAAAGTCAAAATAGTTCAAAGAACTAAATGCTAAACCAGAAATACTTAACTTCCTTGAAGACAAAATAGGCAAAACTCTTGAAGGCATACATGTAGGCAAGGTCTTTCTGAACAGATTCCCCTTATAGTTCTGAGAACCAACAAATAGGATCATACCTAATTAAAAAGGTTCTGCACAGCAAAAGAAATAACAAACAGCATTAAGTTACAGCCTAAAGAATGGGAAAAATTTTGATTCAGCAGACAATCCAGTAGTGCATCAGACATAGGGAAACAATAAAAACTTGGAAACAGCAGAGAGAATATAAGACCCTCTTTCCTGAGGGGCTCCACAGAGTCAGAGGTGTTAAGTTAGGTGAACCAGTACTGTGCTCTGACACACAAATACAGACACATGAAACAGAGGCAGGTGGGCATGGTCCCCACTTTATTTTGAAGGGTTTGTAGTGAATCCCAGCAGCAGAACAGTATCAGGTTGCTTCACTGCCAATGTCATAGAGTGGAATGAGGGAAGAGTCATCTAGTCACAGTAGACTTCTAGTAGTTATGAAGTAGACTTGAGGGAATTCTGCTGAGAGGTAGGGACTGCAACCACCCAGACTGCACTCCAGTGGCTGCTAAAAGTCAGCCTTATGCCTAAGTATAGAGTACTGGAAGCATGTCCCTGGTCTGCAACTAGCACAGCAGTGTTGGCCCAACAGCACAAGAAGGCAAGCAGCCTTGTCCTACATCAGAATAAAGGCATTCTCCCCACCCTATGTGTGTAAGAGGAGTTAGTGGTGTGGAACAGAGGAAACTTTTCAAGTTCCAGAAGGAGCCAACTGTACACGGGTCTGGAACAACTCCAGGTGTTTCCTACCTAAGGGCACCACAGCAACTGGGAGATGCTGTGGAGACAATCACAGAAAGGAGACATAGACATCTAGAACATTGTCAGCTGAAGACTGGTCCCAGTCCCCACAATCAGATGCCAAGATTAGCCCCATAGTCAGAATAAATCCTACAGGAAACTTGGAAGGTTACACAGCATGTTTCTAGGAACCAACACTACCACAGAACTCCAGACACCAGAAGAATTTTATTATTTTCTTTTTCTTTGTTTGTTTCATTGGTTTTTCTTTTTCTGTCTGGTTTGATTTGGCTTCTTTCTCTCTTCCTTAAACTCTCTCTCTTGATTTCATGATAATTTCATGTAAGTGAACATCATCTCTTCTCTTTCTGGTTTGCTTCAATATATTTTTCCTTTTATTATTTTATTTTTCAATCTTTCTGTCCTGAGCTTCTGCAGTTTTGCAAAACTTGGGTGATCATCCTTTACTCTCCAGCTCCAGTCCTAGTACATTTCTCCTCGTTCATCTCTCTGTTTTGTCTCCTATCCCTCTTAAATCCACCCACACACAGGGTAAAATCACTCTACAGAGGGAAAAATCATTTAATACAAGTTTCTGCTGTATGCTGGATTTTGTTATATAAAATTGGAGCTCACTTTTATGATTAAAGGTACCAATTTAACAGTTAGCACTGTTGGTCAACTGCTAGGCTGTGCTTTATACTATCACTCTGGTTCATTGTACTACTTGAGCTAGGATGTCATACATGTTGTAATTAGTTTTTCTACCTTGTATGATGAAACTGTAATTGTCTGGGATTATAACTATCACCATAACTCAATACCAAAAGACTGGTTGCTAAGCCAAATAGACAGCAATTTTTCATCTAGAATAAACTGAGAAAATATGTTCTTGTGATAGACATGAAGAACAAAAACCACCTATACTTAAAAAACATATTTAAGGAATAGACATTTCATAGGGAAGCTTTGATATTAGTGAAAACATTATCTGCCACACAAAATAAACAAGCATTCACACTGAAAAACAAAACTAAATAATACAAAATGCAGCCCCAGAACTGCAGCCCACCCAGGACAAGTTCAGAGCTCAATGAAGTAGAGGAAATCAAAAGTTACACACTGCAACTTTTCAAAATGATTGCAGCAGAAGTGAAAAAAATACATGAAGTTATAGAAAAAATAATGCCTTAGTTACTTTTTTCTCATTGCTGATACAAAATACCTGACAACCAAAATTAGGAAAGGAAAGGTTTATTTCCTACAGTTCTTGGGGGTTTCAGTCCATGCTCGGTTTGCTCCAAGGTAGCATGGTGTGGTGGGGCAGCCATTCATGGTGGCCATGAAACAACAAGGCACGAACTACGAGAGAGAAAATATGCCTTCCTCTTACCCTTACACTGTATGTCGGTTCCACCCCTGGGTGAGTGCAGCACTCACATCACCAATCCCAGTGCCAGACAACAAACCAATCAGGAGTGCTAGACTCAGTCACACCCATGTCATGATTACATGAGACTTGGTGGGGCCACAGGACCATACCCATAAGATTTCACAGCTGGCCCCCCAAGGAGTCATGCATAACCTTTATACAAAAGACATTTAGTACATTTTCAAGAGTTGCCATAGTCCTAACAATTTCAACATTGCTGAAAAGTCCAAGTCCCAAATCTACTCCAAGATCTGTGGCAAACTCTTAACTGTTAACCCCTATACAAATGAAAACAAATTAAACACTTCCAACATGTAAAGGCACAAGATAAACATTGGCATTCCAAAAGTTACACGCAGAGGAATACAAAGCATTGGAACCATAACAAGCCCAAAATTCAGCAGGGCAAACATTAAGTCCTATAGTTGAGGGTCTAGCATCTGAAATAATCTGTGGCAAATTGTGAGCTCCAAAAGGCTTGAGTGACTCCACCCACATAGCACTTTCAGGGGTTTTAACTCCCATAGCTTCTCTCCTAAGCCCACTCTGCTCAGTTTTTGTAGCTTTCCTTGGATGATCCATGTTCCTGGCTTTTTCAAACTACTGGGTTTTCTATTGCATCCTTGGCTTCATCCTTACATCTTTACATATTGCTCTCTGAAGTTGGGGTGAAAGCTGCACATTTTCCTTGCACTTAAAACTAGTGCTATGTGGATGCTGCCAAGGTCCACTGCCAGTTGGAGCAGTGGCCAGGTTTTCCTCTCTCTTGGCTGTAGGGGTCAAGTGCCTGGATTGCTGAGCTCTCTAAACCTGATTGTGAGGAACAGCTTCTCAATGCTGGCGCCATTTTGGAATCTCGTGTGGCCACCACCATTTTGGAATCTCCTGTGGCCTCCATTGCCACTCTGGAACATAGTGTTCTGCTGCTTTTTCCTCTGAGCAAACACTTTTACTTTTGACAGTCTGAGGCTGCAAAGGGTGGAGGCCTACTGCTTCCTGGAATGCCCCCAGGCCATCATTTTTATTTCTTTGTTCCTTCTCAGCAGTCAAGGTCTCAACTCTATCTTTACAGTTCACAGCTTTCTGGTCAAACTCACAATGTTTTAAACCATCCTGCTGGGTTCTTTTGTTGATTTGCAACATAAATCTAACTAAAAAACCCCCAACAATAGCCATGCCACTTCCTCAACATTTGACTGCCTTGAAATTTCCTTTGCCAGATTAATCATCCTCCACCCTTAATCTCAGATTCAGGCAAAGTCTCTGGACACAAGCAAAATGGAGACAAACTTTCTGCCAAACTGTAACACACATCATGTGGAGTCCAACAACCAATGCAGTCCTTCTTCCCAGCAGAAACCTCCCAAGCCTGGTCTTTACAAGCAGACTCTCTGTCTGCCTTCTGGCCTCCTGAGCTGTGACCAGAATCTCCCCTACAGAGCAGCCTAAACTATTCCAGCACCACTCTTTCAGGCTACATCTCTGAACCTTTCCAAACTCTTCCCACAAGCCATTTCCAAAGGCTCTTGAATCACATGGTCAGGTTTAGTCACAGCAATGACCCCACTCCCCTGGTACCAAATTCTGTCTTGGTTACTTTTTTCTCATTGCTGAGACAGAATACCTGATGCCAAAAATTAGGAAAGAAAAGGTTTATTTCTTACAGTTCTTGGGGGTTTCAGTCCTTATTCATTTCACTTCAAGGAAGTGTGGTGTGGTAGGGCAGCCATTCATAGCTGCTGCAACAGCAAAACAAACCAGCAAGAGAGAGAGAGGACATCCCTCCCTTCTGCTCTTACACTGTATGTTGTTTCCACCCTTGGGCAGGTGCAACACTCACATGACCAATCCCAGGGCCAGACAACAAACCAATCACAAATGCCAGACTCAGCACCAACCATGATTACATGAGGCTCTAGGGGGAACCAGGACCATGCCCATAACAAATAATCTGAGGCTAAAAAGAAATGAGGATCAAAATGAAAGATATGCTCAACGAACCTAGAGTAGACACAGATTAAAAAAAATAGAGGAACTTGGGAAAACAATGGAAACCATGAATACCCCATACAGGAAAGAAAGGGAATCCATGAAACAGATCCAAAGAGATATCCAGGAGATTAAAAATTGCACTGAAAGCATACACAACAGATTGAATGAAGATGAGGATAAAATATCAGCTGTAGTAGATATGAATACAGTTAGCAAACAAGAAAAGAAAGAAAACTTAAAAATAGCAAAGAACCATGAAAAGTGAATCCAACAGCTTCAAGATGAGGACAAAAAGAACAACATAAGATTGATTGGAGTCAATGAGAAAGCCAGACAAATGCTACAAAAAGTAACTCTTCACAAAAGTAATGGCAGAGGAGTGGGGACAGCCACACCCAAACCTCTCTCTGTGAGTCAGCGCCATTCATGGATTGCAGAGGGAGAGAACTAGGCCTCACCAGGAGATGGTTCCTGCCTGGAAACCAGCTCCATGTGTGGGCTGCTGCTGGAGTGAGGACAGCCACACCCAAGCCTCTCTCCATGAGTCAGCACCATTCATGGACTGTGGAGGGAGAGAACCAAGCCTCACCAGGGATCAATCCCAGCTGGGAAACCATATCATTTTCATTATTTTGTTGAGTTGGGTTTTATTCTCTTTTGTTTGGTTTGGTTATGTTATATCTGATGGCATGAGCAGCTATTTGAAAGATAGCAAGTCATATTATGGTTGCCATTTTGGATTTACTATTGGCTTGTTTTGAAGTCCTTTATTACATTCATTGTTTTGTTTTTATTGTTTTTATTCTATTCTGTTCTGTTTGATTTTTACTATGCCTGAAGATATCTATCTGCAGCTACTTGAAGACAACAAAAAGCATTATGGTAACTGCTGTTGGTTTTGTAAGGTTTTGAAGTCCTGTATCTCTTATACTGGTTTCTTTTGATTGGTTTTATTCTGTTTTATTATCCTTGCTTTTATTCTATTTAAAATAAAAAAGTAATGGCAGGAAACTTTCCAAACGTGGATTAAGAATTTGACATACAAATGAGACATATAGAACCCAAATTAACCATGACTAAAATAATTCTACACTGTTATATAATAATCAATATTCTAGAAACTCAGCACAAGAACAGAATACAGAATCAAACCAGACTTCTCAACACAACCCCTCAAGTCAAGAATAGCTTGGACTTATGTATTTCAAATCCTAGAAGCAAACATTCTCCAACCCAGGTTGATGCCCTCAACAAAACTATCTTTCAAAATCAATGAAGAAATAAGGTTCTTCCACTGAAAAGAACAATTTAAGAAGTTCATAACCACCAAATCAACACTCCAAAATGTTCTGAAGGATATTTCAGACAATGATAATGAGACTACAATTCCAAGAATGCCAATAGAAAGAATAAATCAAAAAAGGCAATTAATTAAACAGAAGGAAAAGACAGGGCACCAACAGGAGAATAATATGAGATGGAAAAGCTAGCACATATAAGTCATAAGCATCATTGTAAAAGGTCCCAATTCACCAATCAAAAGAAATTGTCAGAATGCACGGAAAAACAAGATGCACTAATATGCTGCATACAAGAAACACATTTAACTCAAAAAGAAATTGATAGACTAAAAATCAAAGTATGGAAAACAAAACTCCATGCAACATGAATCTGAAAAGAAGAAGGGGTAGCTATTTTATTTGCAGATGATGTGAACTTCAAGGCAAAACTGATTAAAAGAGACAAAGAAGGTCACTACATACTTGTTAAGGGAAAACTCCAGGAAGAGATAACAATCATATATATATATATATATATATATATATATATGTACTAAATATTGGTGCATCCCAATACATAGAACAAATATTAATGGGCCTGAAAGATCAAATAAGCACTGATACAATTTTAATGGGGGACATCAATATGCCACAGTCACAAGTAGACAAACAACTATACAAAAAAAATCAACAAAGAAATATCAGAAATAAACCACACTTTTGAACAAATGGACTTAGTAGATGTTTACAGAGTGTTCCACCCCAAAATATCAGAAAACATATTCTTCTCAGTTGCACGTGAAACATTCTCCAAAATAGACCATATATTAGTTCACAGAACATGCTTAAGTAAATGCAGAGGAATTGAAATTATTCCACACATATTATCTGACCATAGTGCAAAGAAAATGGAAATCAACAGCAAAAGAAACCACAAAAACTTCATAAACATGGAAATTAAACAACACCCACCTGAACAACCAATAATTCACAGATGAAATTAAAGAAGAAATTAAACAGTATCTACTACTGAATGGGCATGCTGAAACAACATACTGGAACTTATGGGATGCAATGAAAGCAGTGCCAAAAGGGAAATTTATAGCAATGAGTTAACACATCTAGAAAACAGAAGGAATTTAGACTACTTATTATTGAACCTCAAACTTCTAGAAAAAGAACAACAAATTAAATCCAAAGCTCATATCAGGGTGGAAATTATAATAACTATTTTTATTTGAAGAGAAAAAAGTAAAAATAACCATAAAATGGAGTTTCCAAACAGGTTGGTAGGAGAACTGCAATAATTAATACATTGCAGGTCGGGGATATGGCTCAGCAGCACAGTGCCTGCCTGGGAAGCAAGAGGTCACAAGTTCAACTTCCAGTATAAAAAAAAATTAACATTGTGTATTATCGTCTTCATAGTAGTTATTTGGAGTACAAAATAGCTGGAGGTATAGTTCAGTGGCACAGCACCTGCCTGGCAAGCACAAGGTCATGAGTATGATTTCCAGTACCAAAAAAAAAAAAGTATGAGATATAGGCATGACTTCTTCTTCAAACAATATTAGCACAAGCATTACTTTTCAATGAAGTAAGAGAAACTAGCTGTCTAACTATCTTCACTATCTTGTGTAGAATTATATATTTTTTTCTTTTTGCCTTTCTTCCTTTCCCCTTTCCCCCATCACAGTTTGTCTTTTCTTTTGAAGAATTTCTTCTCACTTCACAATATCTATTGTGCATTTTGGATCTAATTTACTAGTTCAGTTTCTCACACTAGGGAGACAATACAATGTTTACACATATGGGTCTGATTTATTTCACTTATGAATATAATCTCAAGTTACATCCATTTACCTGTGAAAGTCTCCAGTTTACTCTTCTTTATAGTTGACTGATACTCCTTTATACAGAAAAGTACACCTTTTATAATTCATTCCTCCTTTGATAGGCATGTGGGTTGTTTCCAAGATTTGGCTATTACAAATTATGCTGCTGCAAACATGAGTGCACATATATCACTGTGGTATGATGTTTTTAATTCTTCTGGAAAGATACCCAAAAAGGGAATACCTGGGACAAATGGGTCTTCTAATCCTAGTATTTTGAGGAAACTCCACGCTGATTTCCACAGTGGTTACACAAGTCTGCACTCCCACCCACAGTGGAGAATGCTTCTTATTTTCCCACAGTCCCGCCAGCATTTGTTATTGGTTGATTTCTTAATGATAGCCATTCTTTTTGGGATGAGAAGAAATCTCAATGTTGTTTTAATTTGGAATGATCAATGATGTTGAATATGTTTTCATGTTGTTTGTACCCTGTCTTTGTTCTCTGTTTAATTGATTGCCATGCATGGTAGCTTTTTTATATTGGTGTACATGTGTTTACGGTCTTCATTGTCTCTTTCCAATATGTCCTTTAGAGCATTCTGCAGATCTGGTTTGGTGGTCATAAATTTCTCCAGTTTTTTGTTCTTTGCCAAGGAAGTATCTTATTCCTCTATCAATTTTGAAAGATAGCTTTGTGAGGTACATCAATCTGGGTTTAAGATTGTTTTCCTTTAGTGCTTGAAATACCTCATTCCAAGCTCTTCTTGATTTGAGGGTTTGCATTGAGAAGTTTCTAAATTGCTTTCAGTATTTTGTTCTTGCACTGAATTTCTACAGTCTTGATTATTATATGCCTTGCTGTAGGTTTATTTTGGTCATGGCTATTTGGATTTCTACATGCTTCATTTATTTGTATGTCTAATTCTTTATCCATGTTTGGGAAGTTTTCTGCCATTGTTTCTGTGAAGAGGTTTTTAATGGTTTTTGTGCTATCTCCTGCTTTGTCCCTGATTCCAATAAATCTTATGTTGTTCTTCTTTGCTTCATCCTGTAGCTGTTGAAATGATTTTTCATGGTCTCTTGTGATTTTTAAGATTTCTTTCTTTTCCTGGCTGCTAGTCATATTCCTATCTTCTAGATCTGGTATTCTATCCTTGCCTTCATTCAGTCTGCTGCCTATATGTTCAGTGGAGTTTCCTAGCTCCTGCATTTCTGTTTGGATCTGTTTCATTGATTTCATTACTTTGTGCTTGGCATACATGGTTTCCATCATTTTCCTGAGATCCTCTATTTATTTATGTGTCTGCATTAATGTTTTTTATTTTGATAGTCATTTCTTTTTGCACTTTAGAGATTATATTTTTATGGTCTCTTCCATTTGTTTTTCACTTCTTTTGCTATCATTTCAGAGAGTTCCATTTGTCAGCTTCCATTTTCTCTATCTCTTTGTGCTCTGGACTTGTTGTGGTTGGGCTGGGTGTTTGGGATTGAATTTTGCTTCACCTTGCCATTTTCAATTTTCTATTTTATTTTGTTTTCTGTGTTGAAGCTTGTAGATTTCTTACGCTAGGTAGCCTTATCAATGTTGTCAAGGCTTTCCTAGGATGTGTCTGTTCCTCAGAATGTCTTCTAGCTGTAGGTAGTTCTTGGCCTTTATGTCAATCCCAAACACCTACCTTCCCAATATATGAAGACTGAGGTGTTGGTATCTATTTGACTTAGGGCCCATTCCTTTGGTATGGAACAATAGTGATGTTGATGAATCCTTACAATCACAGCATTGTTAAACAAGGTAGAAAATGGATTATACCATGTGTGACATCCTGCTTAAAGAAGTTCAATTGGTAATAACAATATACTCAAGTACTATGTAGCTACAGAAGAGCTGTGGTAACTATTAGCCTCATATATATAACTATAGGAGGGAGATCTACAGAAATATAATACAATCCAACTTATAATAGGAACTTGTATGCCAAGATTTTCCACTTAGTAGAGCAGTTTTACCCTGTTTTGGGGAAGTTTCAGAAGGATGGGGGTAGGATGGAGAGATGAATGAGGTTAAATATAGTAGGAACAAGGTTGGAAGGCATAGGATGATCCTCCAGGTTTGGGTAATTGTAGGACATAGGAAGGAAGGAGCAGAAGAGAAGGTCAAGGAGTTTTGAAGTTAACCAGAAAGAGAAGAGGCAATGTTTACTTGCATGAAAGTATCATAAAGTCAACGAGATGGTTGACAAAAGGGAGGAAGAGAATGAGTAGAACAAACCAGAAAGAAAGATTAGAGGTCATCTGTTGACTTGTATTGCTAATGTTGCATGGGTTATTTCCAATTCTCTAGTTCTACCTGTCCATCATGTGTGCTGTAGTCAGGGACATACTGTCTTGCAGGAGTTTCTGCAGGAACCAGTGTAGGGAAGGAGGGGCAGGTCTGAGACTTCTCTCACCGGCACACTCGGTCAACAGAAAAAGGGAAGAACTGAACTCACATTTCTCTCAACAATGAGCCTTCCTGGGGCAATGAAGGAAGGGAGGAGGTCAAACTCAGACTCCTCTTGCAGGCTGTGCCATGCCAGGGCAATGGAAATTGTCAAGATAAGAGCAGAAATTAAGGCAATGGAGACTAACAAAACAATACAAACAATCAATGAGTTTGGTTCTTTGAAAGATCAAATAAAATTGATATGCACTTAGCCAATTTTATCAAAAAGAGGAAAGAAAAGACTCAAATTCATAGAATTAGGAATGAAAATGATGAAATCACAATGGGTCCTATGGAAATACAAATGATCATCAAAACCTACTTCAAGAAACTGTACTATAATGAAAGGAAATTGAAAAGGACATCAGAAAATGGAAAAATATCACTCACTCTTGGGTAGGAAGAACCATCATAGTGAAAATGGCCATGCTCCCAAAAATGTTGCACAGATTTAATGCAATACCAATCCAAGTACCACTAGCATATCTTACAAAAATAGAGATAAATTCCTAAAATTCATTTAGAAACAGAAGAGACCAATTTTCAGCAACAAAGGAAAGGCAGAGGGTACCATAATCCCTGACTAGAAATTATACTGCAAAGCTACCATGATAAAAGCAGCATGGTGCTGGCAAAAAAAGACTCAACAAAAATTGGAATAAATTAGAAGATGCAGAAACAACTTTAAACACACTCAGCCACCTTATCTTTGACAAGGGAGCCAAACATGTCTACTGGAAGAAAAATAGCCTCTTCAACAAATAGTGCTGGTAAAACTGGCTTTTCACATGCCAAAGATTAAAGCTAGACTAAATCTGTGTGACAATTTTGGGAGTATGACCATTTTCACTGTACATTTCATTTGGATCCATATAAATATTTGGACTGTTTTCTCTGGTTCTGTGATGAATGTTTTCTCTAATTCTAGTTCTGTAAAGGTAGTTTGATTGGTGTTGAATTAAATCTGCATTACAATTTAAGGAGTATGGCATTTTCACTATGTTAGTTCTTCCTATTCATGGGCAAGGGATATCTTTTCATTGTCTGATTTCCTCTTTGATCTCCTTTTTCAGTGTACTCTAATTTTTAATGTATAGATAGATCTTTTACTTTCTTTGTTAAATTAATTCCTATTTCATTTTTTGATTGTCTTATATTGTTTGTATACAGGAATGCTATCAACTTTTGAGTTTAATTTTGTATCCAGCTACACTACTAAATTTGATTATTAATTTTACAAGTCTTTTGGTGGAGTTTTGGGGGTCTTCTATGTACACTATCATATCATCTGCAAATAATGTTAACTTATCTTCTTCCTCTCCTTTCCTATCCTTATTACTTTTACTTTTTTTTCTTGTCTAATTGTTCTGGCTAATGTTTCCCAAACTACATTGAATAGCAGTGTTTAAAGTAGATATCCTTGCCTTGTTCCTGATTTCAGAGTGAAAGATTTCAGTTTCTGGCCATTTATTATGATGCTGGCTATTGGTTCACCACATAGGGTTTTTATTTGATTGAGATAAAGACCATCTATTCTAATTATCTGTAGGGTTTTATTGGATTTTGCCAAATGTTTTTTCTGCATCTGTTGAGATATTCATGTGATTTTTGTCTTTGGTTCTGTTAACATGGTGTATTACATTCATTGATTTGCATATCTTGAACCATCTTGCAGCCTACTTTGCTACATTCTGTTTGCCAGTATCTTATTGAGGATTTTTGTATCTATATTCACTAGGGGTATTGCTTTGTAGTTTTATTTTTTGATTTGATCCTTTTCTGGTTTTGGTATCAGGGTACTACTTATTTCCAGGAATAATTTTGGGAGTGTTGCTTCCCTTTCAATTTCATTTTCAGCATTAGTTTTTCTTTTCTTTTCTTTTTTTTTAGAAATTAGCAGTAAATCTGTCAAGACCTGGCTTTACTTTGTTGGTAAGTTTTGAATTACATATTCAATTTCTTTGACTGATATTGGGTTGTTTAGAATTTTTATCTTCTTTATTTTGGCAGCTCATATGTGTCTAGTAATCTTTCCATTACTCCTATGTTTTCCATCTTTTTAGAGTACAGATTTTCAAAGTAGGTATTGATGATCTTCTGGATTTCCACAGGATCCATTATGATTTCACCCTTTTCACTCCTAATTGTTTGAATTTCAGTCTTGTCTTTTCTCCTTCTAGTGAGGTCATCTAGGGGATTATTGATTTTACTTAACCATTCAAAGAACCAACTCTTTAACTCATTTATTCTTTATATCATTTTCTTAGTTTCAATTATGCTAATTTTAATCCTATCTTTATCACTGCCTCTCTTTTTTTTATTTTAAAGAGCATATAACAGAATAAAACCAATCAAAACAAACCAGTGTAAGAGACTTCAAACCAGTACAGGACTTCAAAATATTATGAAATCAACAGTAGTTATCATAATGCCTTTTGATGTCTTCAAAATAGCTGCAGATAACTTCTGACATAGTAAAAATCAAACAGAACAGAATAGAATAGAAATAACAAAAGGAAAACAATGAATGTTATAAAGGACTTCAAAACAAGCCAATAGTAAATCCAAAATCGCTACCATAATGTATCTTGAAATAACTTCTCCTGTCATGGGATTTAACATAATCAAACAAAACAAAAGAGAATGAAACCCAACCCAACAAAACAATGAAAACTGTATAGGACCTCAAAACAAGACCATAGGGAATCAATAATGGATGCAACCCTCAGAAGGAGATTCCCCCTAGATGACACACTTCTTAGTGAATACTCTGAACCTATGATCAGACCACTGGCCCTAGACCTTCAATGTTAGTGAAACACCAAAGCACCGCAGGCATCCAATTGCATTTCACCTTGATAGCTATCATCACAGCCTGTGTTTCTCCAGATAAGCCAGTCACTTATGGGGGTAGGGATTGGTGATTCTTGTTTGCCAGCCCGTGCACCAGAAGGGGCTGGGGTCTGGCTGTTTCCAGTCCAGCTGTGGCCCAGACTGGGTTTGTTTGCTGCTTCAGCCATTGTTCTCTCTAACTCCAGTCTGCAAATTGTTGTGACTCATGGGGAGAGGCTTGTGCCTAGTTGTTCCCAGCCCACCAGAGGCCTGCGTGTGGCGCTGGTTCCCAGACTGGACTTATTTGCTGCTGCGACCTTTGTTCTCTCTCAATTGCCTCTCTCTTTAAGGTTGGGCCTTGATTTGTTCTTTTTCTAGAAGTTTGAGGTTCAACATTAAACTGCTTATAGAGCTCCTTATGTTTTCCTGATGTGAGAATTTACTGCTATAAATTCCCCTCTAAGGGCTGCTTTCATTGCATCACATATGTTCTGGTATGTTGTATCATCATTGTCATTTAGTTGTAGGTACTGTTTAATTTCTTCTTTAATTTCATCCATGACTCATTGGTTGCTTGGGAAGGCATTGTTTTATTTCCATACATTCATGAGGTTTTTGTGGTTTCTTTTGCCATTGATTCCCACTTTCACTGCACTATGGCCAGATAACATGAATGGACAATTTCAGCTTCTCTGCATTTACTTAAGCATGTCCTATGAACTAATATGTGCTCTGTTTTGGAGACTGTCTCATGTAGAACTGACAAAAATGTGTCTTCTGATGTTGTGGGGTGGAGCACTCTGTAGACATCGAGCTAGATATTGTTTTAGCCATATTGTAGATTAAGAGACTGAGATACAAGACCTTAAGTATTTTATCCATGTTGCCAATGCAGTAAATTTCAGAGTCTAAATTCAGTCCTGGGTCTAAACTAAATACAATGTGTGTCCTCCCACTATACCACAATGGCTCTTTAGAATCAAGGAGACATTGAATGACAAAAATAAATAGTAAGAAAAGAAACCACAAAAAGGCTTTTGTCTTTAAAATAAATAAAAGTTAGTCAAAAGTAAAAGGTCCTTGACACTATGTAAGATATTTACTTTTAGCTATCTATATATTTATACTTTTAGCTTAATCGTATTATATACTCATAGTGTATCCATAGTGGACACAGTAACTATACATTTTGTTTTCCATATCCTCTTTCCTACTTCACTTCTGGTTCCAGTGGAGAGCACTTTCCCATCTGTGTGTGATGCAATTGAAGCTATAAATCATGGTGCTCTGGCATCCCCAAGCCACAGCTGTTGCCAGGGTAATTAGCATCTGTACAGGAAAAGAAGTGAAGTTTTTATTATTTGCAAGTGAGACGATACTCTGCATAGACAACTCAAAGAATTCTGCCAAAAACTCCTGATTAATGACAAATTCAAGCAATATAGGAGGTTACAAAATCAACACACAGAAATCAATGGTGTTTGGGTAGACCAAAAAAGAACTCATCAAGAAAGAAACTAGGAAACTAGCATTTACAATAACTTATGAAAAAATTAAATACCTAATTATTAACCTAATCAAGGAAGTGAAAGACTTCTACAGTGAAAATTACAGTACTATGAAAAAGGAGATTGAAGAGGACATCAGTAAATGGAAAGATGTCCACTGCTCCTATATAGGCAGAACCAATATTGTCAAAATGGCCCTACTCCCATAACTGATATATAGCTTAAACATAATACAAATCAAAATACCAACAGCATTCCTCACAGACTCAAAGAAAAGAATCCTAAAATTCATGTGGAACCAGAAGAGGCAGAATAGCCAGTCTTTGACAAGAGAAAAGCAGGAAGCATCATCATACCTGACATCGTTATATTACAAAGCAATAATGATTTTTTTAAAAGGCATGATATTGACACTAAAGCAAACATCTGAATCAATTGAAAAGACTAGAGCATACAGAAAAATCCACAGGCACATTCAGCTATTTGATCTTCAAATGAGGGGCCAAAACCACATGTTGGAGGAAAGTAAGCCTTTCAAAAAATGGTGCTGAGAAAATTGGTATCCATTTGCAGAAGATTGAAGCTGGAACCATCTCTTTCACCCTGTACTAAACTAAAATCAAAATGTATCAAAGATCTAAACATTAAAACAGAAATAATGAGCCTACTGAAATTTAAAACAAGTAAAAGCACTTTAATGACTTCCTGAACAGAACTCTAATTGCACAAGAAATAACAGCAAGAATCAACAAACAGGATTTGATCAAGTTAAAAGCCTTCTGAACAGCAAAGTAAACAATTAGTGGAATGAAGAGACAACTGACAGAATGGAAAAAAATTTTGTTATCTATTCCTCAGAGGACTAATATCTGGAATATATAAAGAATTCAAAATAATTAAACCACCCAAAATAAAAGATTCAATCAAGAAATGAGCAAGTATGGAAAATACTACAAAGAATCAACAACTGGTATCTCATCTTATTAAAAAGTTTTTGCATAGCAAAAGAAATTAGCAACAGAGTGAAAAGACAACTCACAGAGTGGGGAAAAATTTTTAGCCAGTTGTTCCACAAAGGACTCATATGTAGGACACAGAAAGAATTGAAAAAAATCAGACCCCCTCCCAATTTTAAAGACTCTATCCAAAAATCGGCATCTAAATTCTCTTTTGTTTCTTGTTTTTCTTGTATTTGTTTTGTTTTGTTTGCTTTTTTCCTCTAATACAGAAAGGATAGATGTACATGTATAGGATTATACATTCCTAGAATTTCTCCTAAAGAGTTTTCAAGAATCGATTCTATTCTGTGTGATTATATGAACAGCTATTTTGAAGAAAATGAGATGTTATGATAGCCATTATTGATTTCCTATGATCTTGATTTGAAGTCCTATAATGCTTTTTATTTTTTTGTTTTGATTGGTACTAGCCTGTTTTCTATTATTTGATTTCAATATGTGTGAGGGTATGGATAGTTATTTTGAAGAGAACAAGAGACATTATGGTAGCTATTGTTGATTTCCTCTTATCTGATTTTGAAGGCCCATAATACTTTCATTCTTTTGTTTTGATTAGTTTTATACTATGTTTTATTTGAATGTATTGTATGTGAAGGTATAGACAACTATTTCAAAGAAAACAAAAGTCATTATGGTAGCCACTGTGGATTTCCTGTTACCTTGTTTTGAAGTCCTGTGTCATTTGTGTTGTTCTGTTCTGATCTGTTTTCTCTTGTTTTGTTTTGTTTTGTTTTGTTTTATTCTTTTAAAAATAAAATTAAAAAATAAATAAAAGACTGGTTACCATCAAAAAGGTGAAATGAATAGACACTTAGAAGAAGTACAAATGGCAAATAAATACATGAAAAATATTTAATATCATTAATCATTCAAGACATGCAAATTGAAACAATGCTGAGATTCTGTCTCCAAAACGAATGGCTATCATCAAGAAATCAACTGATAACAAACAATGGAGGGACTGTGGGGAAATGGAAAACCTTCTCCACTGTTGGTGAGAGTGTGCACTGGTGCAACTGATATAGAAATCAGTGTGGAGATTCTTCAATAAACTAGGACTAGAAGTCCTATTTGACCCAACTATTTACCATCTTGTTATTTTCCTGAAAGAATTAAAAGCATCCTACAACAGCAATATATGCACACCAATGTTTATAGCAGAATAGTTTGTAATAGCTAAATCTTGGAAACAGCCCAAATGCCCATAATCCAAGGAATGGATAGGAAAGATGTGGGTTTTTTAATATAATGGAGTACTATTCAGCCTTGAAAAATGATAGACTTGATATATTTATAGCTAAATAGATGGACTTTGAGACTACTCTTAAGTAAAATAAATTGGACAAATGTATAATTATTGCATTGCTTCTCTGGCATGAGAAATTGAAAGTGTAAATAAGGATGAAATTGTATAATAGATATTGTGAAATGAGAAGTAATTCTTCAAAAGGGAAGGGGAATGGGAGGGGGGATGGAAGAGAAAAGAAAAATATGAGAAAAATAGCACAAAATGGAAACAAAGCTTTGTTAATAAGGAGGGGAAGAGGAGTCAAAAGGAGGAAACTGGATTGTTAAAAAAAAGAGGATCAAAATATATCATGTACAGGTACAAATTTCCTATGATCAATAAGATCATTATGTATATCTAAATTACACCAATAAACTTAATTAAAAAATTAAGTGGAAAAGTGAAATGAAAACACACTTTCAGAAGAAGCACAAATGGCAAATGTATATTTAAAAATGTTCATTAACTCTATTAGAGAAATGCAAATTAAACAATGCTGATTTCATTTTATACAAAAAAGAATGGTAATTATCAAGAAATCAAAGAATAACAAATGTTGACATGGATATGCTGGAGAACGTACCCCTCTACATTGTTGGTCAGAATGTAAATTAGCACAACCAATATGGAATTCAGTATGAAAGTTTCTCAAAGAATTAAAATTAGAAATTCTATTTGGCACAGCTATTCTTCTTTTAGGTATCTTCCCAAAGGAGATAAAGACATCATACTATAACAATACATGCATACCAATATTTATAGCAGCAGAATTCATAGTAGCTAAATCTTAGAAGCAGTCTCTATGCTTGTCAACAGATGAATGGATAAGAAAAATACATCTATACAAAATGGAATAGTACTTAGGTATAAAGAATGATAAATTTGAGACATTTTTAGGAAAATGGATATGTTTATTTTATTTTTTTTTTTTTTTTTTTTTTTTTTTTTTGCGGCACCGGGGATTGAACTCACAGCCTTGCGCTTGCCAGGGCAGGCGCTTAAGCCACTGAGCCAAGCTCCCGGCCCTAATGGATATGTTTAGAAAATATGTTAAGTGAACTAAATCAGACATAAATCTTAAATACCATGTGGTGTCTCTCATTTGAGTAAGGCAAAGTACAAATAAAGAGCAAAATAAAGGATTGATAAAAGGAAACAGGAAGTGGTCCATGAGACCACAGGCAAGGGGAGGGAAAAGAGGAAAAGGGGAGAAGCGAGAAGATTTGAATTGTGTTGTGAGCATGTAATGTAAACATTACATCTTGTAAACATGATCTAAAAATAGTAATAAGAAAAAATGTGGAAAAGGGATTTAGAGATGCAGGGAAGAAGTGGGTGTGGAAGGAAAGGGAACAAAAACCAATCAAGTAGCTGGGCGTGAAGGCATACACCTATAATGCTAGCACTTGGGAGTCTGAGGCAGGAGAATTTCCATGAGTTCAAGTATGCCTGGGCTACATAGTGAGTTAGAGGTCAGGATGAACTATATAGTGAAAATCAAGTTGTGTTATATACATGCACCTTCTCCCTCAGATGAATGTATATGTCATGTACTGCAAATACATATGAATAAAAATTAATTTTACACAATGTAACTTTATTGAAATAGAAACAAACGACAAAAGCATTTTCTCCAGAAATTTTCTATTGTAGCTAGAGGATTAATGAATGTCAATGAACAACATTTTTTTCTTTTTTTGCAGTACTAGGGATTGAATGAATCCAGGGAGCACTGATCTACATTCCCAGCTGCTTTTTTGTTCTTTATTTTTTTTATTTTGAGATTCTTTTTTCCTCAGCTTGGTTTGTTTACCTAGGACACTGTGAGTCTGGGATTCAAACATCATCAGCATTCTGACTGTTGTGACTTTGTTCTTTTTACACAGCTTCTGAGATGGCTTCTTACAGTCCCAAGTACAATCAGTAGACTTCCCAGTTATGCGAGCCAACCAACTGGCCCATCTTTGTTTGTATGTGTGTGTGTCAATGTGTTCACATGTATGCAAATATATTTAACCTAGTCTGATTTAGGTTTGCATTATATGTGAGGAAATGTCCTATCTTCTCTGTGACTACTCCAGTCTATTCAATAGTTTTTTCTAAGAATTCTTATGATACTTATTTATATCACCTCTGTTCAATAAAATGATAATATAATCCACATGTACCATAATTTTAACTTTTCCAGTAGCCACATTTTAAAAAGTTAAATAAATTTAATAATACATTTAACCTAACATTTTAAAATTCTCATTTTAGTATATAATCAAAATAAACATTTTTAACAAGGTATTTCTACACATTCTCCTATATCTGAAATCTAATGTGTACTTCGCATTTACAACACATTTTAAATTTAACTAGTAACATTTCAAGTACTGTTAAGACAAAAACTTAGTAGGCCTGTTGCTATACCACATGCCTGTAATTGCAGTAATTCAGGAGGCTGAGGCAGGAAAATTGCAAATGTGAGCCCAGTTGGACAATTTAGTGACTTAATGAGAATTTTTCTCAAAAAAAAAAATTAAAAAGAGCCAACAAGTAGCTTAGTGGGAGTGTGGCCCTGGTTTCAATCCCCAGTATTGAAAAAGAACAATAAAAACATTATCCAGTGACACTTGTTTAAATCACAGTAAGGAAGACTTTATCCTGTACTGTTGTGATAGACATAGGAATCACAGAAACGGAATTTTGCAGTGGAAGAGAGAAATTGGACTCAACTCTGAATGCAGCATAAGCAAGTGTGAATTTATAATCAAACAGCAGTTAAGTCAATGAGTGAAAATTCACCAGGCAGAAATATCTGGGTTAAAGGTATTCTGGCTAAAAACAATCTAATAGTGTTCATGCTGAAGTTAGACCGGGGTGATCAGACATCATCTGGGACATGGTGTAGGATGGGGATCCTTATCAGATATCAAAAGTGGGAGTTCTTACTAACCTGACTTACCAAGATTTTCTGCTAAAACTCGATTTTACAAAGAAGTGCACAGATAGACTATGGACAAGGTTCAGGGTCCTGACCAAAATTTAACATGCAGAGAATTTATGTCATTGTGTAATAGTCATATGTGGCTAGTGGCTACAGTATTAGATAAAACAGAATCATATTATATATACTGACACCTAATGATATATCATGATGTATTATTACTTAACTGTTTCATGTATAAATGTCTAATTTTCTTTCTAACACATAAGCTCTCTAAGAACAGAAATCACACCTTAAAATTCATCTATGATCATCAAATTTACCCTGATGCTATACAAGCATAATACCATGAATAAGCATTTTCAGTTACTCTGGTTAACTTGCAGAGGATTATAAATCACACCTTAGCAAAGAAATGTGATCAGAGGAAACATTCTGAAAGTGCACTGCATATATGCTAATTATCACAGCCTAAGCAAAGGAGATAAGGACCAAGGTGACAAGAATGCTTTATGAACCTCAAAAGAAATGTGTTAAATTCAAGCTGTAAAATGAGCACAGGTTTAGTAACCCTTATTTAAAATGCATGTGGCCAGAAGTGTTTCAAATCTTGAAGTTTCTCAGATTTTGCAACATTGCATAAACTTTAGTTAGACAGTGTGTTGGTTACTTTTCTCTCCTGGCTGAGACAAAATACCTCAGGCCCAAAATTAAGGAAGGAAAGGTTTACTTAGCTTACAATTTGTCGAGATTTTGGTCTGTAAACAGTTGGTTTCAAGGCAGGGTGGCTCAGCAGAGGAGCAACAGTTCCTGGTGGCAGAAGACAACAAAAGCAACAAGAGCAAAAGGGGTGGAGAGAAAGAGAACAATCCTCTTTCCCGCCCTTATATTGTATGCAGGTTACCCATCCCAGGGGAAGTGTAGCACTCACACTCATAATCCCAGCATTGGACCACGAATCAATCACAAACTCTAGAATCCCACCCCCAGGACTGCATGAGGCTTTGGAGGGGCACTAAGACACAAACCATTATAGGCTAGAAGGACCTAGCTCTCCCACTTCCCCATCCCCACTTGGTGTGGGCTGAGGGGCATGACTTGGCCTGTGGCTGTTGTGACCCTCCCTCTTGCTTTTGGTAGCTCCCCTTTACCCCATTCACCTGCTCTCAGACTGGCAACATTTGCTACATGTATTCCTTAATAGTCTAGTGATGTCCTCCCTGGCTATCTAGCACCCATTCTCTTCCAGGCCACTCCACTTCAACATGGGTGCAGCTCAACTATCAGTGAGATGCCTTCTCCTGCTCCCACTACTTCAATTGCTACTGTTGCCTTTTTGAAAAATGGAGGGGCACCCTGGATTGGCTAAAACTGGAGGGTGAGGGATCTGGGATAATTGTTAACATTCCCAACCCCCACAGCTAGCCTTCCAGAAGATTCCTTCATTTCATCCCTACCCACCACTGTGCTTGAACCAATCATAGGCTTACAGCTGCTATATATGCAGTATTTCCCACACACTTCTTTGGTTAGCCTACAAGGCCTCCCTCCAATGTATAGACCTTCTGTTGCAGCACAGGCCCTGTTAAAGACTTACTTTGGTGGTCCTATAAACTTGCTCATGATTTATTTCTTGGGAAGTATGGACTGCAAAAGTTCTGTAAATCTTCTAAAAAATCCTTATCCTGAATAGTGTTGACAGAGTAAATGTTCAAAAGAAAGAGTAATAAATACTAAGGACTATTAGCGCCAGAGGCCAGCAGTCAAAGATCAGCATTAGACACCAACACCTGGCAAAGTCGACCTGCATGTATGGCACAAACTATCATCCAAAGACAGCAGCCATCAGAGGTAACGACCAGCAGATGGCTGTGTCAACTGTTGGCATCCATCATTATTCAGTATCCATATCATTCAGTATCATTATCTATGACATGAGGACTGCTAGCAGAGATGCACATTACCAAATCATGATTTCCATCTGAATCAAGCAGAAGAACCTGAGGCTGATTAGCAAAAAGAACATCACACCAGTGCTCAAAAAGTTTTGGAATTTTAAGTGTGTCAGATTTCACATTTTTTGAAGAGGGAACTCAACCTGTGTCCCCACCCAGGAACATTTAATCTTATAGACAATAACACTAAAGTGCAAGATGAGTGATTTCAACCTCTGGTAACATGAACTACTAGCAAATAATTAATATATGAGCACAGATAGGGGCTTTTTCTTTTGCCTTTTTGTAGTCACTACTTTGCTTTATTAAAAAGCTGGAACACGTGAGAGTGGAGTAAGTGAGGAAAAGTTATGGGAGATATAGGAATAACCTTTCAAGTCTTCACCACATGTATACATTCCACATCCTGGGCTCAACACACACACACACACACACACACACACATGCATGCACACACACATGCACACTTCCTACTAATAAAATATCACTGTATGAGTGTCTCATCAGAGTCCAATAGTAGTCACAGATACCTGGAAATTTTCCTGGACTTCTCCCAAAAGCCAAACACTCACTCAACTTTGAACACTCCCTCAAAATCTGTTGGTCATTCATTAATTTATTCATTAATTTATTGAGGCATATTGCATGACAGCCACTATGAGTGACATAAAGACAAAAGACAGTATCTTTTCTACTATGTATTTCCATCTATTGTGTGCATGTAAGGATAGTAGAACACTAGTGATAGCAAATAGAATCGTTAACTATGACCAAGGATAAACACTATAGAAGAGATGCATGCAAAGTGTAATCATGGAATACAATAGAGCAGTTATAAGAATGAAACATATTCATGTAAAGATCTCTAGGCATATTGTTCAATGTAGTGATTCTCAAACTACGGTCTTTGTACCAGCAGTTTAAGCTCACCTGAGAAAATTTTAGTAAGCATTTCTCAAATCCTATATTAGACCTACTTGACTCCTAAGCTCTAGAAGTTGAAACAGAAAATCTGATTAAGCAAATCTCCCAGGTGTTTCTTATGCACACCAATACTTGAGAACCACTGGTTGAGAAGGGGAAACAAGTTTCAGAATGAAATGCATAGCATGATAGCTTTTTTTCTTATGTTACTGGAGTTTAAACCCACTGGGCACTGAGCTGCATCACCAAACTTTTTCAGTTTTATTTTGAGAAGAGGGTTTGTTCATTTACCCAGGCTGGCCTCAAACTCACAATCTTCCTGCCTCAATCTCCTCAGTTTCTGGGCATTCACAGATATAGATAGATATAGATATGGATATGGATATAGACTTGCATATGTATGGAGGAAACCTAGAAGGAAAATATACCAAGCTAATAACAGGATTACCTCTAGAAAAGAATTACAGGGTGAGGGGGTAGGGAAATGCTCTTAAAACATGAAGAAGATAGACACTAAATGCTCCTAGGTGACATTCTCTTTAAATAAATCCAGACCATCTCTGAGGCTCACAGGGACCTGGAGTCTGCAATCAGCAACCCACAGTCATTTGGGAACTCTTGGTGAGGTCCGCAAGGATTGGAAGTCTGTGCCCAGTGTCATGCCCACACCAAGAAACATCTAAGAGGCCCACAGGAACTGGCAGTTTTTCCTAGTGACCTACAGTAATCCAGAAAACCAAGGTGAGGCCTGCAGGTACTGGGAAGCTGCTCCCAGTGACCCACCCACACCCAGTAACTATAAGTGAGGCTCATGGGGACTAAGAAGCTATAAGCAGAGACAGCTCCCACCTCGTAACCATCTGTGAAGCTCACAGGGACTGGGATCCTGGGACCAGAGATCTGCAGTCTTCAGATATCCTCAGTGAGTTCAACTACTGGATGAGCTGCCAGCACAGGAAGTAACTAGGACTTGACATCTGGCCGATTTGGAGGAACACAGGGAAATGCCAAAACAAAAGTACAAAATGCAGTCTCAGACTTCCAGCCCATTCAGATCAAATACAGGAGACATTGACATAGATGAATTTGGAAATAACACACCTCAAATCTCTGAAATGATAACAACAGAAGTAAAGAACAACTCCAGGAAGCCGGAAAGGAAGTCAGATCAGAAATAATCTCTCAGGTAAAAAAAGAAATGATAAACATAATGAAAGAATTGGAAAGTATACCCAAAACATACATAGATTAAAAAAAAGGAGCATAGGGAACTGATGGAAACCTTGAATAAACAATACAGGAAATAATCAGAATACAAGAAACAGATTCAAGGAAATATTCAAGAAATCAAAAACTCCATTGAAAGCTGGTAAGACAACATAAATGAAATTGAAGACTGACTCTCAGACCTTGAAGACAGGATTGCAGCTAGTGATCATGAAAGGAAAGATCTCTTAAAAATAACAAGGAATCAGGAAACAAAAATTTCACAGCTGCAAGATGATGCAAAGAGAAACAATATAAGACTGATAGGTGTCAACAAAAAGGAAAAACCACAAATGATGTAAAAAGACTATTTGCAGAGTTAACAGCAGAAAACTTCCCAAACATGTGAAAAGAATCTGATATACAGAAAAACAACGCATATAGAAATCAAATTAGCCATAACCAAAATAAATGCACACCTCAACATACAATAATCAAGATCTCAGAAATTCTGAAAAATAATAGAATATTAAAAGTTGCTAGAGAAAAGAAACAGATCATCTGTAAAGGAAAGCCTATCAGAATCATGATGGGCTTCTCAAAATGAACCATCAAGTCATGAAGATCATGGAGTGAAGCATTTCAAGTACAGAAGGAAAACAACTTCCAACCCAGATTGATGTAACCTACAAGACTGTATTGCAAAATCAACAGAGAAATAAGATACTTCCAAGACTAAGAACAACTGAAGAACTTCACGACCATCCAACCAACGCTACAAAGAGTACTGAAAGACATTCTAGAAAGACATAAAAATGATCATAATTTCAAGAACAGCAACAGAAAGAAACCAACAAGCAGGACAACCAATTAAAAGGAGGGGAAAAGTAGGGAACCAACAGGAGAAAGATAACATGACAAAGGTAAGCCAATGTATATCAGCTATAAGCATTAATGTAAATCACCTCAAATCAATCAAAAGAAACAGACTGGGAGATTGGATCAAGAAACAAAATGCCACAATATGCTGTATACAAGAAACACATTTACCTCAAAAGGAAATTCATAGACTCAAAGTCAAAGGATGGAAAACAATACTCCATGCAACAAGAACACACAAAAAAGCAGGGGTAGCTATTCTGTTTGCAGACAATGTGAACTTCAAACCAAATTGATCAAAAGAGATAAAGAAGGTCACTACATACTTGTTAGAGTAAAACTTCAAGAGTAAGAGATGATGATCATAAATATATAGATATTGGAATCCTTGGTTAGGCTCTTGGGGACTGGAAGCTGCACCCAGTGACCTGCCCGTGTGCTGACATTATCCCTGAGGCCTACAAGGACTGGGACTCTAAGTCCAGGGACCCGCAGTCATTCAGGAAACCTCAATGAGCCCCGCAAGGACAGGGAAGCTATACCCAGTTATCCTCCCACACCCTGGAAGCCTCAGTGAGGCTCGTGAGGACTGGGAGTCTGGGCCAAGTGACCTGCCCACACCCAGGAACCAACTCTGATATCTGCAGGGACTGGGAACCTGTGTGCAGGAATCTGCAGTCATCAAGGAACCCTCAGTGAAGCCAGCAGGAATCAAGTATCTGCATCCAGTGACCCAAATCCAGTGGCAACACTTAGTGAGGCCTGCTGCAGGAGAGCCCACCAGAATGGGAAACAAATAGGAATTAGTGCCTGGCTGATTCAGAGGACCACAAGAAAATGCCAAAATGAAAGAAAAAAAAAAGTCTCAAACTTCCAACTCATCCAGATCAACTCCAGGAGTCATAGACATGGATGCATTTGGAAATCATGCACCTAAAACCTGAAATGGTAGCAACAGAAGTAAAGAAGCAAATCCAGGGAGCTGGAAAGGAAATCAGATCAGAAACAATTGCTAAGGTAAAAACAGAAATGATAAACTAAATGAAAAAATTGGTGAATATATCCAAAGAAGACATAGATTAAAAAAAAAAAAGAGGACCATAGGAAAGTGATGAAAATCTTGAATGAACAATATAGGAAACAATTGGAATAAATGAAACAGATTCAAGGAGATATTCAGGAAATCAAAAATTCCATCAAAAGCTGGCAAAACAGCATGAATGAAAATGAAGATAGACTCTCAGACTTCGAAGACATGATTGCAATTAATGATCATGAAATGAAATAGCTCTTTAAAATAACAAGGAATCAGGAAATAATAATTCAATAGCTGCAAGATGATGCAAAATGAAACAATATAAAATTGATAGGTGTTAATGAAAATGAAAGAGATAACACAAGTGACATAAAAAAAGTATTTGCAGACATCATAGCATGGGAAAAGAGCCTGACACACAGATAAGCCATGTATATAGGAATCCAACTAGTCATAAGCAAAATAAATCTATACCTTAACATATAATAATCAGGATCCCAGAAATTCAGCCTAAGAACAGAATATAAAAAGCTGCTAGGGAAAAGAAATACAACAACTATAAAGGAAAGCCTATCAGAATCACAGAGGACTTCTCAACAAAAACCATCAAGTCAAGAAGAACATAGAGTGAAGTATTTAAAGTACAGAAAGAAAACAACTTCCAATCCCAATTAATGTACCTGCAAAATGATCTTTCAAAATCAATAGAGAAATAAGATACTTCCATGACTAAAAACAACTGAAGAACTTCATGATAACAAAATCAACCCTAAAAGAGTACTGGAAGATATTCTAGATAGTGATTGAAATAACCACAATTACAAGAACAACAACAGAAAGAACAAGCAACCAACAAGCAGGACAGGCAACTAAACAGAGGAGTAGAAGCAGGGAACCAACAAAAGAAAGATAACATGATAAAATAAGCCAATACATATCAGTTATAATCACTAACATAGTCTCAATTCACCAATGAAAAGAAACAGAGTGGCAGAGTGGATTAAGAAACAAAATGTTACAGAATCCTGTATACAAGAAACACATTTAACTCAAATGGAAATTCATAGACTCAAATTCAAAGGATGGAAAACAATATTCTATGCAACAGGAACCCAGAGAAAAGCAGGGATTTTGATTCTGTTTGCAGACAATGGAAACTTCAGACCAAGAAAGATCAAAAGAGATAAAGAAGGTCACTTCATACTTGTTAGGAGAAAATTTCAAGAGGAAGATACAACAATCATAAATATATATGTACCTAATATAGGAGCACTCATCTATGTATGACAAATAATACTAGATATGAAAAATCAAATAAGCAACAATACAATCATAACAAGGGAAATTAAAATTCCATTGACACAAAGAGAAAAATCAACTAGACAAAAAAATTATCAAAGAAGTAACAGAAATGAATCAAACTTGTTAACAAACTTAGTAGATGTGTACAGAGTATTCCACCAAATGGTATCAGAATATACATTCTTCTCAGATGTACATGGGACATTCTCCAAAATAGACCATATACTAGCCTGTAGAACATGCTTAATTAAATGCAAAAGAATTGAAATTATTTCATGCATATTATCTGACCATAGTACCATGAAATTGGAAATTAATCACAAAAAAACATTTCAAGAACTCCATAAACACATGGAAACTAAATATTACCCTCTTAAATAACCAATGGGCAAAGAGGACATTAAAGAAGACATTAAACAATATTTACACACAAATGAAAATGCAAATACAATTTATGGAAACCTATGAGATGCAATGAAAGCAGTTCCCAGAGGAAAATTTACTGCAGTGAATTCTCACATCAGGAAAACAGAACAAACACAAATGAACAACCTGATGCTACACATCAAACATCTAGAAAAAGAAGAACAAGTTAAGACCAAAGCCCAAAGAAGGGAGGAAATTATAAAGATCAGAGCAGAAAATACTGCAATTGAGACTAAGAAAACAACACAAAGAATTAATGAACTTAAGAATTGGTTCTTTGAATGAATAAATAAAATTGATAAGCCCCTAGCTAACCTTATCAAAATGAAGAGAAAAAACTCAAATTCATGCAATAAGAAATGGAAAGGGTGAAATCACTACAGACCCCGTGGAAATGCAGAAGATCATGAATACCTACTTCAAAAACCTTTACTCTCATAGGTTCAATAACACAGAAGAAATGGAGAGATTACTAGAAACATATGAATTATCAAAACTGGACCAAGAAGATGTAAAACTGATGAATAACGCAGTTTCAGTCAATGGAATTGAAAATGTAATTAGACCCTTACCAACAAAGAAAAGCCCAGGTCTTGATGGATTCACTGCTGAATTCTACAAGAAATTTAGGGAAGACTTAATGCCAGCACTCCTCAAACTCTTCAATGAAATTAAAAAAGGAAGCCAGGTGTGGTGGCGCACGCCTTTAATCTCAGCACTCGGGAGGCTGAGGTAGGAGGAGCGTTGTGAGTTCGAGGCCGGCTTGGGCTACAACGCGAGCGCAAGGCCAGCCTGAGCTACACAGTGCGACCCTGCCTCAAAACCAGGGCTGGGAGTTTGGCTCAGTGACTTAAGCACCTATTTGACAGGCGCGAGGTTGTGAGTTCAATCCCTGTGCCGCAAAA